>JASPKZ010008758.1:0-133441 GCA_030220185.1 Diploptera punctata
CGACACTCTTGAATCTTCGTCATAGAATGATTAAGGACGTGGATTCGGTAACGAATATCTTTAATTCGTATGGGGCAAGAATGAGAGCCGTTTTGTATTATCGTGTAACAGATGGTGCGCATTTGTTGCATAACATAGTGAACTTGAAAATTATCTTGCAGGAACTTGAATTGTGTTTTATTTTCTGTAGATTGGAAGAAATAAATTTTTAATTTGTCCCCTCTTTGCATAGCTCGTATTAAAATAAGTAAGAGATCTCAGTCGCCCTCAATTGAAAACATTGTTTAAATGTTTGACGAGTTTTCCAAATAAGAAAGTAATCATTTAAGTCGACTGATATATCAGCCATTGTTAATATTTTAACTTTTACGTAAACCGCCGCGAGTGTTTGCAAGATTTTAGATTATTGTTTCTACTTAAATAACAAATGTACTTTTTTAAATAAACTACCCTTAATAAATGCAAAGTGGTAGAACGAAATCCCTAAATAAATTATTAAAGTACTAATCGACACGTAGGTCAATTCCCTCGCGGAAAAAGCTATCAACAATCCCATTCGAGAAACTTCCCCAATCATCCCCTGCATAATCCAATTCCATTAATCATGGTTAACATCTTTCCAGAAATATTCATCATGCAGGTACTGGAAACGTTCCCCAGGTTTTCCTACAATGCGGTTCGATGCACTTCTTTCATTCGCCATTCTTGTCAAATGTATCACATTTCGGTCTGTGCTATTTATCATGCAATTTAAAATTGGTGGGCGAACAAAATTAAACTTGTTTTAAAATGACACACACAAATTATGAAATTATAGTTTGTTCCACCTACTCTTGTATGAAATCATTGGTTTTACATACTGCAATTATTTTGGGTACAATGCAAGTCAACAAAAGTCCTGTTATCTCACTCTTTCAGATAACTGGTGGATTGGTGGTTTATGCAGTCAGCGCTGGGTCAAAATATTCTATCGGTTGAGATAGTTAAACGATGACCACCATCTATTTTTGTTTCAAACCATCATATTTGGATGAGGTCTGTAGAATTAAACGTCTTAATACCTGATACAGCAACAAATAAATTTTAATTAAATTAAAATTTCTGTTGTATTTTGAAGTCACATGCAGTTAGTGACCGGAAACCGCGCTTGTACATTGCCTCCACCAGTGAATCTGACATTTAATTCTACTTTTCAATCAGACATTGCTTTCAATCAGGTGGAAAAATACAACTTTATCCTTATTAACATGTATGAATTGGATCACTTCATTCTATATCTAGTTAGTATGGCCTTTCTTGAATTGTACCTGCTTTCTAATAAAATTTCAATACTCTCTGCACCCATTAGCTGTTCCATCGCAAATCGGAAGTAATTTTCGTACAGTTATAGGTCACAATTAAGCATAATAGTTAAAATTTTACCTCACTCTGATAATTTTATTTTATGTGGAAAATATCTTGATTAGACCGATGCACCTTTTTTGTATCTCTTATAATGTTAAGAGAGCATATTAATGAATTTCATTTGTATTATTTGGCGTTCGTTGATATGATGATATAGAAACGTGCCTCTGTCATACTAATATTGCCTTCGTTTCTGCACATTTCGTGGGTGTGTATTCAATATTGGAGGAATTATGGAAACGCAAGAATATAGATAAACGATTAAATTCGAAATTAAATATCATGCCAATCAATTCTAACCCCTAAATAAACGTTTAAGTAAAAGTAAATATAGGAATCTAAAAAGTTTACAACTATACCAATGAGTATTTTAATATATCAAGGACAACGAACAAACAGCATGTAAAAAACATCCATTGGAATGATGGTGCGTTATTAAATGGATTTACTGTAATATTTGATTTATTCTTATAGGAAATAATTTATTTGAATGCTAGAGGGAGAAAATATGCGATATGGTAACCAAAATAAAGTTGTAAAAAATAACATGGTTTCAGTATATAATATTTCAGTAAATTAGAATAATTGAAGTTAGTCGACGTTTATAATGCTATAAAATTTATAATATTTAAAAATCCGTTTCTTATTATTATAATCATCACAAAGATTATGAACCAAAACCGGGTTGAAACCAGAGAAGTAAATGCTCTACTATGATGACGATGAAAAAAGTTATTATATGATGAATTATTACAATAGAAAATATATGATTATTTTATATTATATTATTGAATTTACATATTATATTATTTTGTGATGCCCTGTCACTGACTGTGGTCAAAATTCGTGTGCATTGCACGTAGCGGGCTCGGTTCCGTCACCCATCGAGACAAAGAGGTTTGGTGCACGAGTTTACTCAACTGAAAGGCAAATGGCAAGAAACTTCGAGCCCAAACGCATCCCAAACATCATCTGGCCATTATCGTCATTAATATTCACCTTATTAGATTACCGTAGTTTTAGAATTAAGACAATCCTGTCAACAAAATACCATCCACCATCATATATCAGTGGGGCAGCGTAAACCCGCCTTCCAGGCGCCTCAGTCTCAGAAGTGGGTTGCAATACGCCAATTCCACGAGAGAATACCATAAATGTCGAAATGACAAACTTCTGGCAATGAATACAAATATTATAACCCTACTATTAATATGAAATATTATTTTAACATCTTCCAACTCCTAGCACGTCAGGCGGTCTACCAGCCGGCTGCTGGCTTCACATCCACATGTGTTAATCCCTGAGGTAGACGACCAGCCAGCATGTCGGGTCTCCTCAGCTGGGCGCGGAGTTAAATTCACCGGCAGAACACACAACACTGACACGAACGTAACTTACACTTAATTCAAATGTAAAGTAGAATTTCTGAAAATTCTGCGATGTTTAAAACCGGTAACCGATGATGTGGCAAAAAAATAGTAAACTAATATCGAAACGTGAATTTCTATTTGTTTACGAGTAAATATTTTAATTAATGATTTTAAGATGACCAAAAACTCAACGGTAATAAGAAGCGGTTAGTTTATGCTGATGATTTAGTACTATTGGCCGATAGCGAAGATATACTAGACGCCAACACGCAAACATTATTGAGTAACACTAAGTACTTGGGACTGGAATTACATATCAATAGAACTAAATATATGGTCACACATAGGAATACATTATACGGTATAATGGAAATGGGCAAATAATGAAAAATGAGGGAAGTTTTGAGGAAGTGGCTGAATTCAAATATGTAGGAACAATTATCACAATAGGAATGAAATGCTCAAAAAGAAATAAAATATAGGCTCAATTCTGGAAATGCATGCTATTATGTATTATTAATACGAAGACTCTTGACGTCCTAACTCCTTTCTAAATAACATTGAACTGGAAATATATAAAAATATTATTCTACCAGTTATATTATACGGATGCGTAACATGGACACCTACTTTAAAGGAGGAAAAGAGATTACGAGTACTTAAGAATAATTTTCTCAGGAAAATTTTTGGACCAAAGAGAAATGACCAGACAGGTGAATGGAGAATGAAAGAAGTGAATGGAAACTTCTTGACGGTAAAACAGAGGAAGAACGCCAAGCTGATGGATCAAGAATGAGGTGGGAGAATAACATTAACTATGATTTCAGGGAAGTAGATTATACAGGGAAAGATTGGAAAACATTAGCTCACGACAGGGATGTATTGAGAGCTTATGTCCGCCCGACCATGAACCTACGGGTTCGATTGTGTCAGATATATAACAAACATGCTTGCAATGAATTATTTTTACACGCTTTATATTAGCTTGACCTGCATCTGTCTATCTATGTAACGGAATCTTTCAATACTATTTTCACCCACTTAAAAACATTACATCGACTTGAAACTTTGTATACTTGTAAAGGACCAATGATAATACAACAATTTCATAAATTTTTTATAAGATCCTGGCCAGGATCATCAGGACATCAAAAAAATAAAGGCCGGTATAATAGGTTGCGGACGTATCGACTTTTTAGTCCATCATTGTAAGAAATTAATATTATATCCTCTGGTAGCTCAGTTGGAAGTGCGGTGGTCTGTAGTGGTACATAATTTCAGTAATCCATAGGTCGCAGGTTCAAATCCGGCCCGGAGGATTTTTTAGAAGAGTATTACTTTAACTCATACTATAATGGTATCGAATTTAAAGACATTTACATTTTTTATCTTATTCTGTAAAATATTAACGAAAATTTTGTAAACTTACCTCATTGTAATCTATCCAAAAAATATGAGAAGGATACGATTAGCTGTAACTATATATATATATATATATATATATATATATTAAAACTATTATAATATAATGTTAGATGATAATAATTTAAAAATATAAAATTTTATTTGTGCGTAGACACTAAAAGTACCGTAAGTAATTGAATTTTCATGGGATTCCGGTTTATGACAATCAATTAAACTAAACAACAAAACATAAATAACACAGTTCCACAAAAAAAATTGTTGTTGCCCTGGATATCTCAGCCAATTTCTGTGTTTTCAAGTGCCCAGTTTACGAATATAATTCGTGAAAGTGCTGAATGTGCCTCTAGTTTTTTATGGTTTTTGCGTATCTTATAACTTAAACAGACCTCGAAGGTATCTTTACCTTGTCGTGGTGGAGTGGCTTGCGTGCTTAAATGATCCCGAGAGCTATGCCAGCGGTAGCATTGCTGCCGATAGGGTTACCCATGCCGGACTGGTCGAGGGTGATAAGCCAGACGAAAAAAAGTACCTTGGTCGAAAGAGTGATGATCTTTCAACCGTAAAAATACAACCGTCAAGAAATGCGGACGTGGGTTCACAACTGGAGTAAAATTTTCCGGAGGTCAAATAGTCCCCCATTCGGTTCTCCGGGCGAGGACTACTTCAGGGAACCCATGCCAAAGGCTCAAACACAGGGACATGTTCTTAGGAACATGGAATGTTAGGACTTTATACAATATCGGGGCACTAGAAATATTAACGCGGGAATTAGATAAATCGCCCTTGGATATAGTCGCCTTTACAGGAAGTTAGGTGGCCAGGAGAAGGTAGTCAGGAATCTGGAAGCTTTGCATTATACTACGGGGGTGCAGAAAGACCTGCATTTGGAACGGGTTTTTTAGTCAGAAGGAGGATCCTATCCGCTATCCGAGATATTAAGTTTGTTAGTGATAGGATATCATACATAATTCTAGAGGGTAAACGATATGATTTTATAATTGTAAAATGTGCATGCTCCTACAGAAGATAAAGATGACAAGATCATGGATGAATTCTATGAAGAATTAGAATGATTATTTGATAGCCTTTCCCGATATCATACGAAAATTTGTCTTAGGAGATTTTAATGCAAAGGTGGGGCAGGAAGATATATTCAACAACAACAATAGGCAAAATTCAGTCTTCATGAAGATAGTAACGACAACGGGGTTAGATTAGTCACCTTTGCCAAATCAAAGAATCTCATTGTTAAGAGCACAACATTTCAGCATAAGGATATTCAAAAATATACCTGGACGTCCCCAGATGGAGAAACTCGAGGAACCAGATAGATCATGTATTAGTGAATAAACGCTGGCACAGTAGCATCATCGATTGTTAGATATCAGTTAGAGGGACAGACTGCAATTCGGATCATCATCTGGTCAGAGTGAAAATCAGACAGCGGCTATCGCTTATGAGAGGAAACAAGCGCTAAAGATGATTCTGTAAAATTTGAATTCAAAAACTTGAAAAATGATTGAAATGCGGCCAAGAATACCCAAATCAAAATTGCTAATAGATTTGAAGTACTGGAATCTTCCGATGACAATGTGGCAAACGAAGAAGAAACTGATATAAATAAAAGAATGGGAGGCTATAAGAGATACTATTAAATTGTCAGCATCAGAAAGCATTGGTTGTTTAAAAAAAGAGGCAAAACAAAGAAATGGTTTGATGAGGAATGTGCCGACATAGTAAAGAAAAGAAAGCTAGCAAAAATGAAATGGTTACACGAGCCAAATGAGGTAAATTTAGACCAATTGTGTAGTATTAGACGGAAAACCACCAAGTTACTAAAGAGTAAAAAGAGGGAATATTTGAGAGAGAAGATTAATGATCTTGAAATGAATGCAAAAAATTGGAACATTAGAGAATTATATCAGGGAATTAGTATAGAGAGGAAAGGGTTTCAGGCTAGAACAAACATAATTAGGAATGAAAATGGGGATATGATTGCAGATTCCAGGAGTATATTAAACTGATGGAAAAGTTACTTTAATCAGCTATTAAATGTACATACAGAACAGGACATTGAGGAGAATAATTTACAGACAGCAGAAATGCTAGTCGCAGAACCAAGTGCATTAGAAGTTGAAATGGCGATTGAAAAATTGAAGATGTATGAAGCATCAGGTTCAGTTGAGATCCCAGGAACTGATAAATTCAGAGGGAGAAAAATTGATGGACAAGATACGCTGGTTGCTTAGTATGATTTGGGAAAAAGAAGCTGTTCCATATGAATGGAAGGAATCAATCATCGTACCAATTTATAAGAAAGGAGATAAAACTGATTGCAACAACTACAGGGGCATCTCATTACTTTCAACTTCGTACAAAATTCTAACAAATATATTAGTAAGCTGACTTACTCCCTATATTGATGACACTCTAGGAGATCTTCAATGTGCATTTAGAAGAAACAGGTCTACAACAGATCACATTTTTAGTATAAGACAGATTTTAGAAATGAAATGGGAATATAATGGTACTGTACATCAACTACATGTAGACTTCAAAAAAGCATATGACTCAATTAAGAGGGAGAAGTTATATAGTATCCTGCTGGAGTTCGAAATTTCTAAAAAGTTAGACTTATACGAATGTGTCTAAATGGCACAAAGAGTAGGGTGCGTGTAGGCAAACAGTTTTCGGACACTTTTGAAATCCAGAATGGGTTGAAGCAAGGAGATGCACTATCTCCTCTACTATTTAATTTTGTACTAGAGCATGCCATTAAATCTTTAGAGAATGAGGAAGGCTTACAACTGAATGGTATTAATAAGCTGTTAGTTTATGCTGATGGTGTAGTACTATTGGCCGATAGCGAGGAGATACTAAAGGACAACACGCACACCACTATTGAGTAACACTAAGAAATTAGGACTGGAAGTAAATATCAATAAAACTAAATATATGGTCACACGTAGAAATACATTATATAATGGAAATGGACAGCTAATGACAAGCGAGGGAAATTTTGAGGAAGTGGCTGAATTCAAATACCTAGGAACGATAATCACAAATAGGAATGAGATGCACAAAGAAATTAAACATAGGCTCAATTCTGGAAATGCGTGCTATTATGCATTGCATAGACTCTTGATGACCCAACTCCTTTCAGAAAACGTTAAACTGAAAATATATAAAACTATTATTCTACCAGTTATATTATATGGGTGCGAAACATGGACTCTTACTTTAAGGGAGGAAAGGAGATTACAAGTATTTGAGAATAAAGTACTTAGGAACCTTTTTGGACCAAAGGGAGATGAATAGACAGGTGACTGGAGAAGACTACATAACAATGAACTACTTGGTCTTTATAGGAAGCCAGATATAATAAGAACAGTTAAGTCTCGTAGACTGCGATGGGCAGGACATGATGCGCGTGTGGGGAATGAAAGACGTGCATGGAAGCTTCTTGTAAGAAAGCCAGAGGGAAAACGCCCAGTTTGTAGACCAAGAATGAGGTGGGAGAATAACATTAACTATGATTTGAGGGAATTTGATTATACAGGGAATGATTGGAAAGCATTAGCTCAGGATAGGGATGTGTGGAGGGCTTATGTCCGTGCGGCCATGAACCTACGGGTTCGATATTGCCAGTGAGTAAGTAAGTAAGTTATATCTTAAACAGTAAACGGCTTGTTACTAAAAGAAAAAAATTATGTTTCCAGTCATAATTTGATATTTGGCTATTTTTTTCGCAAATACAAACATCACGTGATCCCCACTCTCACACCCCTCACTCCGCATATCGGGCGTGATCTCAGTTATTTGACAAAATTAAAGTACTCACGACGTGCATCTGGATGTGATAAAACAATTCGTCAAAGCGTTGGACAAGGAAGGAAAATGTTTCAAATACATTTGCAGAACATTTCCTAAGCTCAGTTTGTAAAAGTTAAAAGGCGAAATATTTGATGGTCCTCAATTTCGGCAATTGATGAAAGATGCAAATTTTATCAAAGTTATGACTGTTCCGGAAAGTGAAGCTTGGAAGGGTTTTGTATTTGTAGTAAAAAATTTCCTAGGTATCTATAAAGCACCAAATTATAAAGAAATTGTGCAAAACATTTTGACATGATTCTCAAGATTCTAGGAGCAAATACGAGTATAAAGTTACACATTCTCAACAGTCACCTGGATAGATTTTCGGATAATTTGGAAAATTGTAGCGACAACAGGGAGTGCGCTTTCACTAGAATATAAAAGTAATGGAGGAAAGGTATCAGGGTAGATGGGACAGTCACATGATGGCAGATTACTGCTGGTTTTTAAAAAAATAAATTGTCCCCTAAAAAATATGGAAGAAAATCTTATAAAAGGCATTCACTGAAGTATAAAATGAGTTTTGGATATTTTTCTTTCTATTTACGTCGGTGTATAGGCCTACTAATTTTTTAAAAAACAATTGACATTATAAATATATCTGTTAAATTTATTCATATTTTCCGATTTTAGTAGTGTAAAATGAAAATAAAGATAAAAAACTAGAGTAAATCTTCCAAAATCATTGACAGTTTCATAAATTGTGAGCATAAATATATTACCCGAAATTAATCATTTATAAAGGGCAACAAATACCACTTTTGAAATCCAGAATGGGTTGAAGCAAGGAGATGCACTATCTCCTCTACTATTTAATTTTGTACTAGAGCATGCCATTAAATCTTTAGAGAATGAGGAAGGCTTACAACTGAATGGTAATAATAAGCTGTTAGTTTATGCTGATGATGTAGTACTACTGGCCGACAGCGAGGAGATACTAAAGGCCAACACGCACACAATATTGAGTAACACTAAGAAATTAGGACTGGAAGTAAATATCAGTAAAACTAAATATATGGTCACACACGTAGAAATTCATTATATAATGGAAATTGACAGCTAATGACAAATGAGGGAAATTTTGAGGAAGTGGCTGAATTCAAAATACCTAGGAACAGTAATCACAAATAGGAATGAGATGCACAAAGAAATTAAACATAGGCTCAATTCTGGAAATGCATGCTATTATGCATTGCATAGACTTTTGATGTCCCAACTCCTTTCAAAAAAACGTTAAGCTGAAAATATATAAAACTATTATTTTACCAGTTATATTATATGGATGCGAAACATGGACTCTTACTTTAAGGGAGGAAAGGAGATTACAAGTATTTGAGAATAAAGTTCTTAGAAAAATTTTTGGACCAAAGAAAGATGAACAGACAGGTGACTGGAGAAGACTACATAACAATGAACTACTTGGTCTTTATAGGAAGCCAGATATAATAAGAGCAGTTAAGTCTCGTAGACTGCGATGGGCAGGACATGTTGCGCGTATGGGGAATGAAAGACGTGCATGGAAGCTTCTTGTAGGAAAGCCAGAGGGAAAACGCCCAGTTTGTAGACCAAGAATGAGGTGGGAGAATAACATTAACTATGATTTGAGGGAAGTGGATTATACAGGGAATGATTGGAAAGCATTAGCTCAGGATAGGGATGTGTGGAGGGCTTATGTCCGTGCGGCCATGAACCTACAGGTTCGATAGTGCCAGTGAGTAAGTAAGTAACAAATACCACTGTTGACTAGTGTAATAGTTTAAAATGACTAAAACAACACGTTTTATTAAAGAACCGAACTATAAAGTGAAAAATAATTTTAATTTCCAATGGGCTTGGCATACAATTAAAGTGGTCAACAAAAAAATCATCTCCAACTCATATAGAATAAAACTAGGGTTGTCTATAAAAAAATAATTTCACCATGAAAAGTGTGGAGTGCTTTTTATGGTTTTACGTTTCCTTCTTAGAAACTTTACTTTTACCAATATCTGTTTATTATCAAATATATTAACTTTTATAGAGTATCCCACGCTTTTCATGGAAAAATTATAATTTTTTTTGTAGATAGCCTTAATTTTATTCTCTGTTTTGGAGATGATTTTTTTATTGACAACTTTAATTTTATCCCAATCGCGTAGGGAATTCACTAATGCTCAACCTGAGTGCACATTTATTATTATTATTATAATTGAAATTGTTTTTAATTTTTTAATTCGGTTTTGTAACAAAGCGTGTTGTTTTAGTTTTTTTTTAACTATTATTTATTTAAGTTCAGTTTGTACTATCAATAACAAGTTAATTAGCAATATGATCAAATTGTTTATGAACAATGGTTCTGTAAAATTATGGCGGCTTTGAATACAGACGTAAATGTTAATTATCACATTTCTTTTAAAAAATGCTTATTTTCTAATTGTATTGAAAAGTAATTAATTCATCTTCTCAAGTATCAAATAATCAATTAAGTTGGTGTTTACTTGATGAAAATCCATATTTATTAATTAAATAAAAATAAAACGTAGTTTTATTTGATTTTCATATGTATTATATAATTCAGTGACAGCTGTTTCGGTACACTGTACCTTCTTCAGATATGTCAACAAATTATGAATTGTGTTCCAACTGATCTGATCAACAGTACAACAATATTTATTTAAATTTTTAAATTTAAGAAAGGGGATTCATTCAAATCAAGTTGAGAATTTAACAGTATGTTACTACTTTTCAATTTTATTAATTTCTACAGCCTCCAAAAGATCTAACTTCTTACCCTTATCACAAACATATAAAATTTCAAAATTTGGATCGAAACAATGATTAAATTGGAATAGGTGGTTAGCATATTTTGAATATTCTAAATTTCTGTTATATGCTCTCATGTGTTCCTTTATCCGAGAGATAAAAGGTCTACTAGTTTGTCCTATATAGACATTGTCACATGTGCCACACTTCAATTTATATACACCTGATAATTTTTCTTTTTTATTTTTGGTTTTGTTGATTTTTATTATATTTTGTAAAGTTTTATTAGTTTTAAATGCCAAATGAATGTTCAACTTTTTAAAAGTGTTTAGATATCTTATTTGAAAGTGGGCCTATGTATGACATTACAACATATTTCTTTATGTTTTCTTTGGGTGAAGGAAAAACTTTGTTAATTGCTTTTTTGTAATGAACTTTCTTAATTAAATATTCTACAATATTAGGGTCGTAGTTATTATTAATAGCTAATTGTTTAGTAATATTCAATTCATTATTATATTCCAAGGGTGAAAGAGGGATATTTAAAAGTCTATGAATGTAACTAATAAAGGCTGCCATCTTATGAGTATATGGGTGAAGAGAAGAACTATGGATAGTGGTATCAGTATGAGATGGTTTGTGAAAGATACCAAACTCAAACTTATTATCAATGTGTTTTATTGATAAATCCAAGAAATTTATACTATTATTATTTGTTTCTAATCCCATTGTGAAATTAATACTTCTGTGAATGTTATTAATAAAATTTAAAAAGGAATTCAATTGCCTTTTGGTTCCTGTGAAGCCTGCTATGACATCATCTACATAACGATACCAAAATAGAACATTTCTAGCTAATACATTCTTATGTATGGTTTGTTCTAAGTCATCCATAAAAAGCTCTGCCAAAAGAGGGCTCAACGGATCACCCATAATTAAACCATCTTTAGCTATGTACAATTTGTTATTAAATTCAAAGTAATTTTGATGTAAGCATGTTTTAAGAGTGTGTAATATTTATTCAACTACAAAACCATTCACTTTATTAGTTAGTAACATTCTATTAATAATCTCTATTACATCAATAGTAGGTATACTGGGAAACAGATTCTTTACATCAAAAGAAACTAAAATTAAGTTATTGGGCAAATCAATGTTCTTTATATTGTCAATTAATTCAATAGAGTTTTTTATACTGTAAATTAGATTGAACTTAGTATTAGACGAAATTATATTTATTAGCTTTTTAGATATTTTGTGTGATGGAGATACTACTGGTCTCATAGGATAATTTTCCTTATGTAATTTAACTAGGGAGTACAGTTTGGGTGCCATTGATAGTAGGCCTACATTAGATTAACGTAGATACTTTTATTTTCCTATTTTGATTTAATCACAGCTTAATGAAACTTAGTCAAGTTCCATGAACATTTCATATCCTTAAAAGTGTAACTAAATTAGTATGGTTCAAATTCTTCCCTGTAGGGGAATAGCGCCTAAATCTCTGTAAAGGGAAAACATAGGCTTACAATACAATACAATAACTTTTAATACTCGTATAAAATATATTGTACTAGTAAACATATGTACACAAAGTAGGCCTACGCGTTTTAGACAAATCGGCTGCTCTTTCCGTGTTGAGCATCCATCGAATTATGATGCTAATGTGATTTCTTTTCAATTTGCACGGCATCTCGTTAGACCACACTAACAATTAATTGTACGGTATTTGTATTTTTGATCGGCCTTATTTTATCAGAACCAGCGCTTGTTGCCCCTGGATCTGATTCGCGGTATTCACAATTTTTTTTTCAAAATAACACCATCGACCTTACTACAATTATATACACATTTTATTTAGTTTTCAAAGAGATATTATCGTTAAATTTATTTTTTTACATGGTATGTTTATGGGTGGGAAGAAATATGAGAAATGTAAGCGGACAAAAAATAAATCCTAAAATTAAAACCGAGAAGATAGTGAAGACGAAAAGATAACATTGACTTGTTACAATCTAGGAATTGCAACACTGGTTAATGAGTATTATTTCACAATATAAATTGAGGTCGGGTTTTTATGTAATATTTATCGCTAAATATGTGCATAAATAGGCCCTATGTAATAAAAATAGACAAAATATGTAATGTTACATTTCTGTTATGTAGCATGAAATTCATTTAATAAACTAATGATTTACTTTGACATAAAACCGTTAAACATGTAGTCGCTGCACCCATTTCATCAATTAAAAATGAAGTCAACAGCGAAGCTGTCATTTTCAAACTAAAGGCTTTGGTGTATAAACCGTCGCACACAATTTTCCACGTAATATTCTTATGCCACTGATGCACTAAACACTTTTCAACCATTTATAATAACGTTTGGTACTATTTTAAACATTTTGAAACCATTTCACAAACATTTCATACGATTTTTTAAATATATTCTAAATTACGCGAATATTGTACATCGAGTTCTACAGGCGCGGAAATGTTTCATGTAACCTCCGATAGGAGACTCTCACATCGCAGTCAGAAACATTTGAAAATAATTCGAAACCATATTTAGTGTTGGTGTACGTAAAACTAGTGTATAGATTGTTAAATATTATACATGTAAATTGTTTTGTTAGGTTAGGAAATAGGGAGTTAGTTTTCGTCCATTTTTTTTTTTTTGCATTTGGAAATAAATAATATGCACGTAAACTGTTACGTCCATTTTTTTTTTAGTGTTTGGGAATTTATTCCCAAAGTTGTTAACGCCGACTTCAGAGCCATGTACCGGAAGCTACATTAACTATTACAGCAACTCCTGCAACTAGCGCATGCGCACTGCGATTCTATAGAACTTACAAGAATTTATGTACGACGGTTTATACACCTTATCTATTGACTCATATAAAACAGTTATTCTTCCACTTATATATGATATGGATGCGAAACATGGACTCTTACTTTAAGGGACAAAAGAAGATTACGAGTATTTAAGAATAAAGTTCATAGCAAAATTTTTGGGCCAAAAAGAGATGGACAGGTGAATGGAGAGCTACATGATGTGTATAGGAAGCCAAATATAATAACAGTTGAGTCGCGTAAACTGTGATGGCAGGATATGTGGCACGTATGGGGGATGAAAGAATTGCATGGAAGCTTCTTGTAGGAACACCAGAGGGAAAACTCCTAGTTGATAGTCCAAGAATGAGGAGTGAGAATACATAGTTAATCATTTGAGGGAAGTAGATTATACAGGGAATTGGAAAGCATTAGCACTGGACCTTATGTCCGCGCGAACATAATCCAGTGACTGAGTGAATGATAATTTATTTCAACAAACCTTTAGTCATCGCTAGATTTCGACAGTAATATACAGTAATATACTAGGGAATTATTGAATTGGAAATTTATTTTTATGCTGTATGGTTCCTCCTAAGAATTATCTCAGTCAAAAGAGAAGTAGGACCACTCCACATGTACCTTGACAATTACTCTCAGCAAGGAAAATGTTAAGTTAATTCACTCCAGCACAAAATACACGCCGAAAACAATAATTAAGTAATCACATTATACTGGATAAATTTAATCGTAATTAACTATAATCTATTATCAGTCATATTCTTTAAATTTCAATTTAAGTTTGACATCCTGTAGAATGTTATCCCATTATTTACTTAAACAGTCCAGTTGACGATTATCTACAAAATATTTAAGGGAATTTTGTGGACTTTGCTCAGAATGCATTTAAACTATTCCCCATAAACTTATATTTTTGAACGGAATTTGTGTGTGTGTATAAAATAAACATAACAGCACATCTGTGATATAATTATTATATCAGTGCAAAAGTACAATAAGTAAAAATTGTCCTAAGTTGATTCTTTTATAGAACCACAGCTTGTAAATCTGCAGTCGTTGATTATTTCAATCGAGCTTGTTAATTAAATATCTAACTTTCTTAATTTCTTTTGGGATGTACTTGTAAATAAAAAAAACGTAATGTGTAAGAATATTCTAAAACAAAACAAAAAGATTTATAATGTTTTATATCCTCAATTCGTGTCCAACTCAGAGTCGGATCTGGAGATGAGATGAAAGTCTATATTTTTAGATGTTTGTTAGCGACAAATATACCGGCTGAATACATCACAGGGGCGAATGAACGAATTGAAAGATAAATCAGATGAATATAAAACCATAGTGGAATGAAATTTGTGTGAGGAGAAAACGGGAGAAACCGCGAGAAAAACTGCCGAAGCTCCGTTTCGACCACCATGATATCCACATTGAGAGAACGAGACTCGATCTCGAGACCCTATTTAGAGTATTAATTACATTAGTTCTAAAAAAAAACTTACATGATCTGCATTCCTTAATAAGGTATTAATCTTATAAACTATGTGAAAATGCTGTAGATATAATGTACTTACTTCATGTTCATCCAAAGCACATCCGGGATTACATTCAGCCATCTTCGCTTATGGAGTTCAACTTGATGTAAACATCAACCAACAATCTCACAGTTTTTATAGCGCGCGCTACACCATAAAGGTCAAAGTGTCAAAGTCCATATAATGATACTAGGGTTAATTGCAACTCATTTTCAGGTAAAAATTCTAACACATTCAAAATTAACGAAAGGGGGGTTACTTTTTCCCCTCTACCTTCCATAAGTAGGCTAATGGGACAGTATGCGTGGCGAATGGCGGTGGTAAACCATCTATTGTTCAGTATTAACAATAAAGAAAACATCTATCTTTCTATGGGTACAGTCCACAGACGAGCAGAATGAAAGCACTGGCCGAACGGAGGCACGGGAATTGTAAGCGACATAATGGCGTATTTATTTACTTACTCACTGGCACTATCGAACCCCTAGGTTCATTGCCGCGCGGTCATAAGCTCTCCATACATCCCTATCCTAAGCTAATGCTTTCCAAACATTCCCTGTATAATCCACTTCCCTCAACTCATAGTTAATGTTATTCTCCCACCTCATTCTTGGTTTACCAACTGGGCATTTACCCTCTGGCTTTCCTACAAGAAGCTTCCATGCAAGTCTTTCATCCCCCTTACGTGCAACATATCCTGCCTATCCCAGTCTACGAGACTTAACTGTTCTCATTATATCTGGCTTTCTATAAAGACCATGTAGTTCATTGTTATGTAATCTTCTCCATTCACCTGTCTGTTCATCTCTCTTTTGGTCCAAAAATTTTCCTAAATACTTTATTCTCAAATACTCGTAACCTCCTTTCCTCCCTTAAAGTAAGAGTCCATGTTTCGCACCTATATAATATAAATATAAATAAATATAATATAAAAAATTATAGAACAAGTGTCAGATTTCTCTTACTTAGGAAGTGTATTTGCAGAGTATAAGAGTGACATTGATTCAAAATTACAAAAATATAATAAAATGAATGGGGTAATACGAAGACATTTTGGTAAACAGATGAGGACAGAGACAAAACTAAGATTACATAACGTCACATCAAAAGCTGCTCTAAAATACGGAAGTGAAATTTGGATTTTAAATAAAAGAAACTCTCATAAACTTCAAGTAAGCCAAATGCGCTTCTTACGATCATTGTTAGGAGTTAATAGACTGGATCACCAAAGGAACACTACTATCAGATGAAAACTTGGAGTAGCAAGTTTAAATGAAGATATCCAAAGATACCAACAAGAATGGAAAAATCATCTGAGAAGAATGGCAAGAAATAGACTTCCAAAATTGGCATTCCAATATACCCCAACTGGACATAGGGACCAAGGAAGACCAAAACATCGGTGGAAAGATCAAGACCATCTTCGCTAGGTTTACCGTACAGGCCACATGGCCTAAAACGAATTTGTTCATGATGATGATGATGATAATATAACTGGTAGAATAATAGTCTTATATATTTTCACTTTAACGTTTTTTGAAAAGAGTTGGGACACCAAGGGTCTCTGCAATGCATAAGAGCACGCATTTCCAGAATTGAGCCTATGTGAACTACATGGTCTTTATGGGAAGCCAGATATAATGAGAACAGTTAGGTCCCGTAAACTGCGATGGGAAGGACATATGACACGAATGGGGAATGAAAGACGTACATGGAAGCTTCTTGTAGGAAAAACAGAAGGAAAACGCACAGTTGGTAGACCAAGAATGAGGTGGGATTATAACATCTATGATTTCAAGGAGGTATATATATAATATATATATATATATATATATATATATATATATATATATATATCTAGTCCACCGCTGTAGTCTCGAGGTACGTGCTGCCTTGTCACCCAGCGGACTCGGGTTCGATCCCCGGTCAGGGCAGTTTTTCTGGGTGAGGTTTTTATCGGGGTTTTTCCTCACCTGTAAGACAAATGTCAGGAAAACTTTAAGGCCCAAACGGTCCCCGAATCATATGATCATCTTCATCATTATCATCATCATCCTTCACCGGTGTGGAAAGCAACGGGAAGCTACCACACCTACAATTCCCTAGTAAAGCTGTAGGCATAGCATGGAAATGCTATGATTGCAGTGAAGACCAGCCTTCGGGCAGAATTACTATGCATATATATGTGTGTGTGTGTATATATAAGTATCGATCTCAGTGATCTAAGGGTTAAATTTCTTGCCTGTAGTCCTGAGGGTCTTCTCATGGTATTGCGGCTATTATGGAACCGGTGCCCACCCAGTATCATTAGGCATTTGGGTATCTACAACAAGTAGCGGCTGCAGGTTGAGAAGACCAGCTATAACGGCTGGGGGACTCGACATGCTGACCACATGTCACTACAACATTGGCTGTTTGATCATCTACCTCTGTGATTGACACATGTGGATGTGAGGCTAGCAGTTGGCTGGTAGGCTAAGGGCCTTCTAGGCCTGTCACACCTGGAGGAGGAGGAGGATGAGTCCTGAGGGTCGCGTGTTCAAACCCAACAAAAATTCATAAATTTTCGTTTGAAAAAATCCAAGGAACAAGTTTTCTGGAAATGTCTTCAAGTCCAGAATCTGAAGATTTTCAGACTCGTAAAAGAACATCAAGCGGAAATTAAGTTAGTCTCTTATCAAAATTTAGTCTGCCTTTCTCATCCGAGTAATATCGTACTTGCCTGTTAGACGTGTCTTAAGGTACAGGTATAGACAGACATACACACACACGCACGTACAATATCCCGCTCTGTAGAGCCGAGTGTAAGGCATAATGCATTTTCGCGCAGATACTTGATATGCCATGGTTCAAACACCCATAACTCAATGGCCCTATCGAACCCTTAGATTTATGGCCGCGCTGGCATAAACTCTCCATACATCCCTATACAGAGATGTTTTCCAATCATCCCCTGTATAATCGACTTCCCTCAAATCATGGTTAATATTATTTCCCCACGTTAATCTTGATCTACCAACTGGGTGTCTTCCCTCTGGTCTTCCTACAAGAAGATTTCTTTCCCAATTTCACTACGTGTCCTGTACATCGCAGTCTGACATTTAATTGTTCTTATTATATCTGGTATCGTAAGGAATGAAGATATAAGAACGAGTTAAATATATATCCATTAGATGAGAAAATTAGAGAATATCGAGAGAAATGGTTTACACATGTGAAAAGAATGAATGTAACAAGATTACCAAGAGCAGCATTCAACTGCAAGCCTAGAGGTTCAAGGAATGCAGTAAGGGCAATGAAAAGATGGACAGACCAACTGTGAGGCGGAACAGGCAATTTGCCTAGCCCGTGAAGTGAAGAACAAGAAGATAACTGATATCCTAAGAAGTTAATGTAGATCATTATTATGTAGTCTTCTCCATTCGCATGCCTGTTCATCTCTGTTTGGCCTAAAATTTTTCTAAGTACTTTATTCTCAAATACTCGTAATCTTTTCTTATACCTTAAAGTAAGAGTCCATGTCGCATCCATATAATATACAATACGTCCATGTAACTGGGAGAAAAATAGTTTAATGAAATTAAATAGTACTGGAAAAAAAAATCATAATTTCCACCATTAAATAATTATGACAATTTTACAATATCAGATATACGATCCAAATCGCATGACTTTTTGTTTCAATAGGACTGAGTATCTTACGTTAGACGAGGCACTAACTGCAGCGAGTTGTGTTTGTGATGTTGGTAATATACTGATACTTAAAGTATGGAGCTCGAGAAAGTAGAGATTATTGTACACAGATGGAACTCCTTTTTTATCGATAGAAGTGTCATAGCAGGCCTACTTATTTTGTTTAGTATAATAATAATAATAATAATAATAATAATAATAATTAAAACTAATAAAACTGTGAAAATAAATTTAAATATTAAACACGTGGAATCCTGAATTGTGAACAAGTAAATGTGCATATAATGATAGATGTTAAAGGAAATAAATAAATGCTTAAGCATAAGTTTAGAAAATAATTATAAATATACCTTGAAGAGTTGCCTTCAATAGCCCGTGTGACGTGGGTCAGGTAAGAGGACCAATAAAGCCAGAGAATAAACCGTGGTAATGAGAGAGTGTGTAATGTGTATTCAATGAATGAAATGACAATTATATTTTCATAACTTTTGAAGACTGATGTTTTTACAACATGTAGTAGAAATATATCCTTCAATGGGGAGTCCTGGGTAACAAATAAGAGTTGGAGTAAAATGCAAAGTGAAGACTTGACCTTTCCAAGAAGGACCAATGGATGCACAAAATTGGACCACATATGAATTGAAGAAATAAGAAGTGAACTAGAAATATTTTCAATAAATGATCGAATTCAACAACACGGCGTCGGCTGGGCACAGCTTGTTCACAGAATGGATGAAACATGATATTGTAATATTATAAACCATTATAAGAGAACTTCGCGTTATACAAATGCAAACTACGGAAGACACCAGGATCAGATCATATCAACACAGAATTATTAAAATATGCTTCGATCCGATTCTTAAACAAATTTTTAGATCTTATTAATATATGTTGGAAGACTGGCTGTGTACCAGATGAATGGAATAACTCGTTAGTTGTATCAATTCATAAAAAAGGAAACAAAAATGACATTAATAATTATAGAGGAATTTGTCTGCTAAATGCTGCCTATAAAATGTATGCAAAAATAATTACCAACAGATTAAACACAATTTCTGACGCAATTATCCTAGAAGAACAAAATGGTTTCAGACCCAACAGATCCTGTATAGATAGTGTCTTTACGTTAGCACAAATCATAGAAAAACATAGAGAATTTAATATACCAACTTTTATGATATTCATTATCATAAAGCCTTCGACACAGTAAACAGAATAAAATTATGGGATATCTTACATAATGCAGGAATACCCAAGCATTTAATTCAAGCGATTCAAACATGTATCATAACACACGAATTCGAATAAAAATAAATAATCAAATCAGCAAATCAGATAGACTAATATCCCAAGGTGTAAAACAAGGGTGTCCACTTTCCCTTCTTCTATTTAATTTATATATGAATGAAATCATAAAATTATGGCAAAACGAATCACAATCACACTTTATGATTGATGGTCGACCCCTCAACACATTAATGTATGCAGATGATCAAGTAATATTGGCTACTTCTGAAGATCACCTACAAAGAGCAGTATATAGATTGTCAAATATAACCCAAGATTATAATTTACAAATTTCGGTAAGACAAAAACTATGGCGTTTCAAGGGAAAATACCGATACGAATTAAAATTGTTATTAACAACAATATAATAGAACAAGTTAATAACTTTACTTATCTTGGCTGCAATCTTTCCTACGACACATGTAAAGACATAGACATAAAATTGGTCAAATTTCAAAAACTTATAGGAACAATAAAAAGCATTCTTTTCCGAAAAGTACGTCCAGATACAATTCTAAAATTTTATAAAACAATGGCTCTTCCAACTCTACTTTATGGTTCTGAAACCTGGACTCTTACTACAGGTAAATTAAATAGGATAGTAGCTGCAGAAATGAAGTTATTAAGACCTTTAGCGGGTTATACGCTTTATGATCACATAGGCCTACGTAATGAAGATATCCGCAAAGCTCTCAACACACCAGCAATAACTGAAAATTATTAAAAAATATCAAAATAATTGGCATGAACACCTTCTGAGAATGCCAAACAATAGACTACCTCTGCAGCTATTGAACTACAGACCCACAGGGCGAAGAGACCCAGGAAGACCTAAGAAGAGATGGAGGGATCAATTTCTTTCCTGAAGCGGAACAGGCCAATGGCCTAATCCATGACTGCCATTGATGATGATTATAAGAGATGGAAAGCAAGCAGTGTGAATTTGGTACAGGGGAATCGGCTGAAACTTGGAGTGAAGATGATAATGATTACTTCTATCAGCTAGTGGAGTGTTTCTATCAATTTGCTTGAAATTTTTTATTATATAAAACTTTGCTCATTAGAGGATTGCCTTAAGGACAAAGTGATACAGACAATTAATTTTTGTAATTCATGAAATACATTTTGTAAATACATTTTTAAAAATTCAACTTGTAGTACTGTATCAATTCTTGGAAAATGTCACTTTGTGCCCCCATACCTTTCACTGCAATATTCTCTTTTTTGTTTGACATCTATAACCTCACATTACAATTCATTTATTGTCCACACAGACGAGGTGAATGAAAGCAGTAGGTATTTCATACGTCATGAGTGTTCCTTTATTCTCAGGTAGTAGACCATTGTATCGCTTGCAATTCCCCATTATGAAACAATGGGAAATTATAATAGACAAAGGCCTTAGATTGAACAATAACTCAAGTATTAATAGCTTACATTTCGCTGATGATTTAGTCTTACTACACCATGATGAAGATCTGTTACAATTGGCTGCTTACTAACTAAATGCAATATGTAGCGATTATAATTTTAAAATTTCAATAAGTAAAACAAAAGTAATGGCATTTTGTGGAAGAAATACTCTGCGTGCAAAAATAGTAATTAGAGACGAAATTATTGAACAAGTATCCCACTGTAAATATGTAGCGACTTGGTAGAACCAACCAAGTGCTGCTTAATCATTTTGTACGTAGAGAGAGAGAGAGAGTACGAATACGAATACGTTACTGCTACCTTCCGGGATCGCTGGGTTATGATACTGCTGTACTTAGTAAAGGATTCCAAACATTCAACGAAGTTATTTACAACAAAACAGCCTGCCTCGGGCCCATAGAAGGCGGCTAACCATTCATCTTTCTTTTTCCACTTGAACATGCATATGAATATAACACTGATTATAATTTGCATGGACTGAACTAATTTCGTTATGGGATAGAGAACAATGGCTATTCTTTAAATAAGAACAAGGGGCGTAACATAAAATATTGGTTTTTAATACAAAATAAGTGTGGATAATTATAAAAATAAAGTAATATAAATAACAGAACTATATCTTGGAACAATCAATCAAACCCCAATAATAAACAAAACATAATAAGATAACGACATACCATTCTAACAATCACACTCATACGTCTCTAAGCAGAATCGGAAATCCTTCTTCCATGCTGACTTAGATTAAATTAAATCCAACCATTCTTCGGTTTACAATCCACATGCTTATCTTCTGCATTACCATGCTAACTTCACCCTTTGCATGGTACACCAGAGTAGGATTCCAACACTGAATCCACTCGTAAAGAACCCAAACGCCACTTGTTAGGCCGATCGACTGACTGTTCAAGTCCACTGAGATTGCCGAGCATATATCAGGTTCGCCAGGAGAAGGGATGTGCGCTACCAAGATGCGCAATGGAAAGGGTAAAGAAGGAAGGGGTAACCACACGGAACACAGGAAACATTGGCAGGCTTCACAAATGTTCGTAAGCGGGAAGGAGCACGAAGATGATAACTGAACCGCAAAAGGCACTTTCGGTTCAATAGCTCCCGCTACACCCTCCGGGTAAAAAGAAAAAGTCCATAGACTTCCAAATAAAGTCCAGAGAAGCAATCCCACGTTGGGAGGGGAACATAAGCACTATTGGATTCCAGCGGTAACTTCAAAGCAAATCTTCCATCGTCCCCAATATCACGATCACCACACCTGCTTTCATGTAGACTATTCCAGCGCTGAAAAATAGACTCCAATTTGATTCAGCCGCCATAGCACAACATTGCGGCGTTCCAGGTGAAGACTCGGGTGACGATAATCCTCGGATTGCCGGATCGCAATCCCGTTCCACCGCTTTCCAGGAATCCATAGTTCCAAAGCCACTATGTCGGTCAGCTGGGCACTCGGGGGTCGGCCGGATCCTCCAAGCGCTCGACTGCCGAACACTCCAGGCATATAGACTGTAGAACTGCCAATGTTTAAGGAAAGGTAACTGAAACAAAGAACAGGCGCAAACAGGAAAGCAGAACCATAGATATGCTAATTTAACATGTGTCATAATACATAGTAATTTAGCTTTAACATTCAGCTCTTTTTCATTTATAACAAACATGCTTGAATTTACTGGATATCACTACATATTTTTAGCTGACTCACATGTTGTTTCATAACATGGCCATTGACGCTTTCCAATTCCAGAGTAACTGGTGTTAGAAAACGTTTTACAACATACGGTTCAGACCATTTGAACATAAGTTTTCCCATACGTTGCTCATCAGTAATACATTCTACTATCCCAAACGAAAATATATACATATATAAACAAACTACGTAAACTAAGATTGACATTCTCTGGACAAATGCCCATACCGCTGACATTTCCAACATTGAAGATTCTTTTTCGACTGCCAAGAAGGACGATTCGTCGAAGTATTAGATTTACTTAAATTGTCGGTTTTACTTCTTTCACTAAAGTCCCTCTGTCTTTCAGCAATTTCAAAATCCGCCACTTTCCTGGCTAAGAGACACATTTCGGCTACATTCTGAGGTCTTGTAGCAAAAATCAAATGCTGTCTAGTAGCCGGGGACATATTTTGCAGAATAAGATCAATTAACTTCTCTTCCGAAAATGAAGGATTCAACACAAGTGAAGCTCCTTGCACATTGGAGATAAACTCCAACAAAGATTCCTTAGGCATTTGGAATCGGCGTGACACAAATTTAATCCAAAAGTCTTCCAACAATCTAGGAGGCAACAATGAACACTTCACATGTTCTAAACTTTCCATCCAAGAGAATCTCAATTTAACAACTTCACTCCAGATATTCAATAAAATTCCTCCGATGCAACTCAAAATCGAGTTTACAAAATACTCATCGGAAACCAATTTCAATTCAAAAATCGAATTAATTTTGATGAGGAAGACCACTAACGATTCTTTATTTTCACCATCGCAGAGATCAACTTTTCTAATCAACTCTCGGAAAATCCGCTGATTATTCTGCTCCATAAAAGAAGAAAGGTTGGAGACAGTTCCACTAGATAAATCTTTAATAGAACTAAGTCTACGATCACTCATGCTCTTGTGTTGTTCTGCCAAATAATCTTCTTGGGTTGCACCATCTACAATGAACTTACGCTTTATTAATATTTGTTCAGGTTGGGAGAGAGAATTCATGTAATTTTTAAGCTGCTGACGTAATGTGTTTACATCACCTTCAACTTCTATACCTAGCAGGCCTAATTCACAAACGAGCTTATCTCTGGATATTACATCCACCCAGCTAGGCATGTTTATAAAGTATGATAGACACAAGATGTAAACAACAATAAGCGAACGTAGTATTACTTACACAAATCAGTCTCTGTTTTTGGAACGAAGAAAGATGAATCAATGTTTACGTAAAGTACAACAAACACGTAAACCAGTACTTAATAACTTCAACATAAGTACAGCATATCTTTCAATATGAAAAATATAAAGTAAACACTTTGTTACCATTTGGGCGCAATTAAACCCAAAAAACCAAACCCTGAACCACGCTCTGCTACCATTTTGTAGCGACTTGGTAGAACCAACCAAGTGCTGCTTAATCATTTTGTACGTAGAGAGAGAGAGAGAGAGAGAGAGAGAGTACGAATACGAATACGTTACTGCTACCTTCCGGGATCGCTGGGTTATGATACTGCTGTACTTAGTAAAGGATTCCAAACATTCAACGAAGTTATTTACAACAAAACAGCCTGCCTCGGGCCCATAGAAGGCGGCTAACCATTCATCTTTCTTTTTCCACTTGAACATGCATATGAATATAACACTGATTATAATTTGCATGGACTGAACTAATTTCGTTATGGGATAGAGAACAATGGCTATTCTTTAAATAAGAACAAGGGGCGTAGCATAAAATATTGGTTTTTAATACAAAATAAGTGTGGATAATTATAAAAATAAAGTAATATAAATAACAGAACTATATCTTGGAACAATCAATCAAACCCCAATAATAAACAAAACATAATAAGATAACGACATACCATTCTAACAATCACACTCATACGTCTCTAAGCAGAATCGGAAGTCCTTCTTCCATGCTGACTTAGATTAAATTAAATCCAACCATTCTTCGGTTTACAATCCACATGCTTATCTTCTGCATTACCATGCTAACTTCACCCTTTGCATGGTACACCAGAGTAGGATTCCAACACTGAATCCACTCGTAAAGAACCCAAACGCCACTTGTTAGGCCGATCGACTGACTGTTCAAGTCCACTGAGATTGCCGAGCATATATCAGGTTCGCCAGGAGAAGGGATGTGCGCTACCAAGATGCGCAATGGAAAGGGTAAAGAAGGAAGGGGTAACCACACGGAACACAGGAAACATTGGCAGGCTTCACAAATGTTCGTAAGCGGGAAGGAGCACGAAGATGATAACTGAACCGCAAAAAGGCACTTTCGGTTCAAATATTTAGGATGTGACATCAGCTATGGGTATGATAAAGATATTGAACACAAAACACATCAGTTTCAAGCTATTTGTGGTACAATAAATAGAACATTGAATAATAAAGCCCATAAACAAACAAAATTAAAATTTTATAAAACAATGGCTGTCCCTGTCCTTTTGTATGGGAGTGAATCTTGGATTACCACTACCAAACAAAGTAAAATCCAAGCAGCCGAGATGAAATTTTTAAGAAGAGTAAAAGGCTGCACTAGAATGGACCAGATAAGAAACGAGGATATCCGTGAAGAACTGCAGATCTACTCCATAAAAGAAAATATATTTAACAACAAGATACAGCGGAAAGAACATGTAGAAAGAATGGAAGAAAGTAGATTACCAAATAAATTCTTGCACTATTTTCCAAGAGGAAGAAGAGATGTCGGACATCCTCGGAAGAGATGCTCTTAGGCCGGTATTCTTGAAACCAACTCTCCTCTCGAAGTGAGTGACATGTGAGTGGCTCCGCCTTCCTATGACGTCGAGAGTATTCTTGAAACCAACTCTCGCTCAAAACTCTCGTTTTGGCCACGCCTTACTCACTTATTAATGTCAAATTCATAAGTCGGCAGTATACCTGTCTTTCGCTTTGTTCTGGTCCACAGTAGAAATGGCGGAGTTCCAAAAGTGAATAATCTTTTGGGTTTGGAGGCACAGAAGTTAATAGAAGATGTGGAAATTGAACAAAATCTACGGGATCAAGCGAATCGCCGTCGCCGCCTGTACTTTCAGGATATTCCCCGATATACAGGTAAGTCATGTAATATATGCTGTATGATTCATTATATTTTAACTTTTTCAATATGCATCGTGAGACTTCTTAAAATCTAGTGTTGTTTATTACAAACGTGTATGGAAATACTATATAAACCGATTACAAATAATTCATGTAGAGAAATAAAATATCACTCTCGTGTATAATCATTAACATGATCGTTTTTTTGTTTGTATATTACACGCAAAAAAGTGAAATTTTTATTAACTCCGGTCACATAACGAACAAAATTGGATAATAATTAGTAATTCAATAGTACGATATATATGTGTATGTATATATATATATAATATAAGGAAAATGCAAATAATGAAACATCTTCATTCAAACTACTGTAGTAGAAATTAATAAAACAATATTTCTATTAATTTTTTAATACTTAACATTATTATTATTTAATTTAAAGAAATTAACTTCATTTCGTGTGTTTTTGTTGGGACAAGTTAGTATACGCATGATTAGTTTATTGAATAATATGCAAGCAATTTATTTTGTTAGGTTAGGAAGAGTGTAATGGGTGTATGTCAGTTTCTCATAAACTGTTTGGGAATTTATTAAGAAGGTTAGTTATTTCGATTTCACATTTATATCCTGCCACCTGGTGAAGGTTACATTAAACATTCGCGCATGTGCAGTGCGATTCTGTAGAACTTATTCATTGAATAGATGAGAGTCAAATACTAAAGTTTACCCATAATTTGCTTCACTCTTTAAATTATGCACATGAAAGATTATCTGATAATGCTTAATTTAATTTTATGCTAAATTCCTCGATTCAGGAACAAATACTTAATCAAGGTGTGGCCAGACAAATATTAAATTTATTATGGCATAAATATTGTGTCATACCAATTGTGAATTTATTCAATTTGTTTATTAATTCTATTCACAGGAAGTATGCAGCTTGTAGTGGCAGACCTCCCTGGCATCAGCCAAAGTACTGTGTCACCTGTCATCAGAAAAGTATCCACCTCTATTGCAGAATTGAAACTACAATTTATAACATTCCCTAATGGAGATGAGGTTCGTCATATCCATTATGAATTTCATAGAATTGCTTGTTTCCATGGTGTGGTTGGATTCATCGATGGCACACATATAAAAATAAGGAATCCTGGAGGAGAATATCCCGAAATCTTCAGAAATAGCTTGGGCGTATTCTCCTTCAACTGTCAGGTATGTACAAAAACTAGTTAAGCAAGTATTTTGTGTGTTATTATTATTATTTTATTTCACTCCCTCTCTCCAAGCGCAACAGGCCTAGAAGGCCCTTATGCTCTTTAATTGACATCATTAGAGTTGTAATTCAAAACTGATAATGAAAGATCCAACTAATTTTTTTTAGAAGCTTTATTTTTAGAGTTCAGGTTCTTCTACGTGTCGTAAATCTACGACATGTGATCCATGGCTTCAGTTGCCTTGATCAGTATTGTAAGAAAATTGAAATAAAGCCATTAGTTGCACTGTCTTAAATATATAGCACATAAAAGCAGAACTCCAAGCAGCATCTGTGAACCATTTTAGGTGAATACTTGATTTATGATGCTTTTTACCTAAATAATTTGTGCCAAGTAGGAGATTTTGTAGACCAATATCAGTGAGAAACATTTTGAAAATGTATTGTGTTAATATTGTTCTAGATTACTACCTCATACCATTTATCCCATAACATAACATAGATTTTTGCATAAATAACAAATAAAATATAACCATATTTTAATTTTTTTCATGTTTTTATTAAATTTACACTTTCCAAACCTTAATTTTTCTTCCTTAATTAATCTAGGTTGGAAAGTGTTAATTTAATAAAAACTTCAAAGTATGAAGCTTTACCGTTCAAAAGTAATGTATAAATTCTCAATAAAAGTACTTCTGAATAAAAGATTCCAATTGGCATGTTGGTATTGATGGTCTTCGGACGAACGAGAATTGTATAAGTAGAAAGAAATGTTGACATTCTTATCGGTGCTCAGATGGTGTAATTGGTATTGTACTAATGTACAGAATCAGAGATCCAGGGTTCAAGTCACAATTCAAGCATTATTTTTTCTTTCTTTATTAAGGTACAAGTAAATTTACAGAAAAACTGCACTTAAACTAGCATGAAATATTTTCAAAGTCCTATAGAATAACAGTGTGCATGCGCCAGAGTTTGAGAGCCACCAATAACCCACAATCGAACCATATTGATTATCATCCTCGATTACAATCCATCGCTATGAAATTTAAATGACCAATATTTGCAATAAATCCCCAAATCTATGTTAAAAAGATATATTAATAATATTAAAATTACCAAACGTTTATTAAAAATGGGTGTACACTTACTTATCGCTCCCTAATGCTGATCCAACCAGCGATAACCCAAAACAGCAATAGAAAAATCATAGACTAAGTAATATACTCTGTGGAGAAAATAGCAGTTAGCATCACAATATTTCTAACAGTGTCATAAAATTGTGATTTGCACATTTAAATAAATACTTCGAAACTGTCTAATAATGTTATAAAAATTGTTTGAAAAAGTTTAAAATATTAGGAAATACAAAATAAGTGCTATAGTTTACAATAATATAACTGAAAAATCAAGCGCTAGTAAAAGTGCAGTTGAGCCAAATTTACTTCCAATAAAACAATTGACGAAACCATCACAATTTTAACGCAATGACAAAACTGAAGTGCTTGTAATGGCTATGAATAAAAAATTAATAGTTTTTCGTTAGGAACGGCATAGTTTATAGTAAGAATTTTGAATATGAAAAATTGAAAATATATATATATATATATATATAATCAATTGAGTTGGTGTTTACTTGATGAAAATCCATATTAATTAATTAAATAAAAATAAAACTTAGTTTCATTCAATTTTCATATTTATTAAGATATAATTCAGTGACAGCTGTTTCGGTACACTGTACCTTCTTCAGACATGTACCGAAACAGCTGTCACTGAATTATATCTTAATAAATATGAAAATCGAATAAAACTAAGTTTTACTTTTATTTAATTAATATATATATATATATATATATATATATATATATATATTGTATTGAGAGTAGCTTTTTATATCTTGGATTTTTTTTTTAATTTTCAGGCCATTGTGAACTTCACTATGGAATTCATAAACATCGTTACAGGCTGGCCAGGATCTGCACACGACACTCGTATGTTCAAAAGTAGCATGATCTGTGGCCAATTTAAAGAAGGAGAAGTGTCTGGCATTCTCCTGGAAGACAGTGGGTATGCGTGCCATCATATTTGAATGACACCTCTCCTCAACCCACAAACACGAGCTGATTTCAATTATAACTCAAACTTGAAACGACGACGACTGTTATAGTTGCAACAACTGTGTTACACAATATAGCGAGGAGGGCAAACGATGCCGAAATAGAGGATCTGCCACCAATAATGCTATTCCAGTTGTGAATGATGTTTATGATTTGCCAAATGGAAGGGCTCTAATAGATGTCCACTTTTAATAATAAGTAAGGTGAATACCGAGTCATCCTTCCTCATAACTGGTGTTCTATTTGAAGTAGTTTTGATATTTCACGTATACCATCGTCAGCTTTTCCAGACTGTTGAAATTTAAGTTGTCAGCTCTGGACATCGAGGGAACGACAATGTTAATTTCAACATTCTGGAAAAGCTGACGATGGTATACTTTATATACAGACACTAGTTCAAATAGAACACAACAAGTTATGAGGTAGAATAACTCCGGATTTACCTTATTTGTTATTAAGAAGGACCTAATAGAGTTACTTACTTCCCATTGTATTTTTACTTGTAATTTTAGGATTGTGATTGGACAAAATTATATGAACACTTTCTTTTCACTACACTATCATGTATTGTGCATTTTTTTTTTGTCTTCTATACTTCCTCTGCTGTAAGGCTGTGAACATATTTGTGTTGTGTATATAGACCATTATGTGTTAAAAATGCATATTTCCTCGTCTAAATTGTTGGTGCATCTGTAACACTATATCATTTTGTCTAATCTTAAATTTTATTTGTTCTAATGTGTAATTTAAATAGGGCTCTATTCCATGTGACATATCAGCTATAAACTTTGTAATTGTCCTTTAAGTCACTAACACTATCATTTATTGGATAACGTAAGTTAAAATGCGTGCACATTTATTCACATTTCTGGTATAGCCAATTGTGAACATGTTTATTTAATTCAGTTTGTTTGTTTTATGTCCCGCACCATAGCTGAATGGTTAAGGCAAGATGCTTTGTCAGAGAGTTACCGGACTTGCGCTGGTTCGGGTCTCCATGGGGGAAAACATTTTTTCTTGTGATTTTGGCCAGTATTGGGCCATTGCTCACTCAGCATCATGAGGCATTTGGGTAGCTACAATAAGTAGCGACTCCAAGTTCAGAAAATCAGCTATAATGACTGGGGGACCTGACATGCTGACCAATCCTACACTGGGTGAATGATCTTCTATCTCTGTGATCAACTCATGTGGAAGTGAGTCCAACAGCCAGCTAGTAGGCCAAGAGCCTTCTAGGCCTTTCAAGCCATGGGTTTTTTTATTATTTTATATTCCGTTAAGTGAGTCAAATAAGTTATTACATGTTACCTCATAAAACTCCGTGATCTTCACAGGACTGGTTTCTGAAGCTATTGCTTGTATCATCAGCCAAGATTCCATTAACTCTATAGTCTGAGTTCTGGTTGACGATAGAGGAAATAACTTCAGAAACCGGTCCTGTGAGAATCACCCAGTTTTATGAGGTGAGATGTAATAATTTGACTTACTTAATTTATTTGCCTGATAATGTAAATTCCCATCATAAAATTTCATTAAAGTAATTTAGATTTGATTAAGTAGGTAGATCCTTGGCAAGCTTTATTGTTTTGTTATCTTGTTTTCCGTAAGTTGGGTATGGAAACTTAAAAGCCTTATGATCCATCCATCCATAGTAATTCTGCCCAAGGGTAGGTATTTCACTGCAATCATAGCATTTTCATGCTATGATTTGCTAGGTAATTATAGGTGTGGTAGCTTCCCGTTGCTTTCTTTCCACATCGGTGAAGGATGATGATGATGACCGGATGATATTTGGGGACTGTTGGTCCCTAAGCTTCCTGACATTTGTCTTACAGGTGAGGAAAACCCCAAAAAAACCTCTCCCAGGAGCTTGTCCCGACCAGGAATTGGACCCACTGCATGACAAGGCAGCATGCTACCTCGAGACCACAGTGGTGGACACGATGAGGTATTATATTCTAAAAAATGTGTAAATAGTAATGTTTCACAATAATATATAAGGTATTAGTGTTACAAATTTGTGTGTTTATGTACATTGATAGCTGTGTAATGTTCATGTATGTAAATCCATATTGATTCTTGTATATAATTGTTATGAGTAATTATGAATGCTGATAATAATAAAAAGCAATGTTTTCAAATGAAACATATTTTGTATTTATTTCAGGTGTCATACATATTAATTCCACAATAAAATATAAGTATGGACTGTTCTTTAATTTCATTTTCCTGCATTGTCCAAGTACTAGAATTCACTTCTGTTTCTTTTATCATGACATACATAACTCATGTCCACCAAAAACAGATGTTTATTTCCAATATGCAGTTCCCTAAGATTCATCCAAATATCCTCCCATCTAAACCTTCCTAATGGTATTTTCTCAATAAAATAAATACATTTGTCGCTATAAGTTTTATAAGTTTGTTATGGGTTGATCATGTAGATTGAATAGACAGTAGAAGAAATTTTTACTGGATTAAGTTCGTTGAGGAAAAGGTTCAGTGGAGGGCTTTAGTGAATGTGCCATTTATCTTATGTATTTCATAAAGCCCTAGAGCTTGCAATATAAGTAGTAAAACCAATCAGCTATTCAAGGGGACATATTTGAAAAAATCATGTTGACGTGAGGATGAGGTAAAACAGTAAACTGAAATGAAGTTTCATGCAATGACTACATATTTTAAAGATGGTTGTTTATATAAATGCCCTTATAGGACTGTAGGGCAAAGTAATTGGGCATATATATAATACATATAATGTTTCATTTTTTGTTTTGATATAAATTTTAGAATAACACTGATAGAGTATCAAAGTTTATAAATTATGACTATAGTCTTGTATCAGGAGAAGCATTAATGACCATAAGGAGAAGAGACAATACTAATAATTTACATAACATGGTGATTAAAGATTTGTGGTGAATTACAGCAATAATTAATACAGTTACTTAACAGTGTTTCTATAAACGGAAAAACTGCACTTAAACTAGCGTGGAATATTTTCAAAGTCCAATAGAACAACAGTGCGCATATGTCAGGTTTTATATAGCCAGCGATAACCCACAATCTAACCACATATCGATTATCATCCTCGATTACTATATGTCGCTGTGAAATTTAAATTACTAATATTTGCAATATTAAGAGAAAATAGCATCATAATATTGTCTACCAGTGTCATAATATTGTGATTTGCATATTTAAATAAATACTTCAAAATTGTCTAATAATGTTATAAAAATTGTTTGAAAAAGTTTAAAGCATTAAATAATGTTAGTTAATACAGAAGAAGAGTTTACGACAATATAAATGAAAAATCAAGCGCTAGTAGAAGTGCAGTTGAGCCCTATACCATATGTATATTTTTTACCATAATCTCAACCTTGAGGTTATGGAAAATAAAATGCACCATCAAAAATTGATTAATAACTTTGTATTTATTTGATGTATTTACATAACGTGGTGATGGTAATTTCTTACCATGTTCTTAAAATATTATCTTCATAGTGTAATTTTGATAATGGTTTTCTATTAACAATTACAACAATAAATTAATACATAGTTACCTATCAATGATTTTATAAACCATAATAATAAATTATTATTTTGCTACAATTTCGACTTTTAAGGTTAGGCCTACAAAATTATTAGAACCTATAGTATTACCTGTTATGCATAAAGGTATACCTATTATCCATAAAGATAACATAATAAAATAAAATAGACCATCTCAAATGGATCACTAATACTGTTTTTAATTTGATATAAAATAGATCACGTATATTATATTAATTTGGTTTGTTGATATCCCATAACGTACATATAACGTACGCTTTTCTCCATCACAATACACATGTATAAAATATAAAAGCTGTGGAATGTTACAATTTGACCTTTTATACTTTTCTTACTATATTTATCAATAATATAAGCCTATTCAGATAACTAATTTTATAAGGGATAACTGGGCAATATATATTTTTACTTTCATTGTTGGACATTTCTATATGTAGGAAATCCTAATTTTGCCATGAATACGTTTTGATTACACACATATATTGTATGTTTAACCTCAATCAGATTCTATTTCCTCATTTTTGTAATAAGTTTAATTTATTTTAGGCAAACAATCACATTCCCATAACCTATACAATTGCAGACGATTTTTAAAAGACGCCATATTTCACAATATCATATGGATTATTTCTCTATGCATTTTTAAAATCATTGCCAACATGCGCATTTTTCCATCTCGCCTGAGATAGAGATAAGATCGGATAAGATGGTTTCAAGAAAACCATCTCTCACTCTCGTGGTCAGACTCAACTTACGAAAGTGAGAGAGGTGGGGGAGAGGAGAGTTGGTTTCAAGAATACCGGCCTTAGATCTATTAGTGAAGACGGAACAGGCAACTCTTGCCTAAACCCGGAAGTGAAGAAGAAGAAGAAGAAGAAGAAGAAATTCCCCTTGCCCCTCTTAGAACCGTGCTTCCATTCTCTTCGTCTGTTGACTATTTAGGTAAGTTCTGTGTTATTACAAATAATTGATAGGGGGGGGGGTTATATTTCCCTTTCTATCTACCGCAAGTAAGGTAGGCTAGCGTGACAATTTGCAGGGTGGAAGGTCAGTGGTAATCCATGTATTGTTCCGTGTTGACAAAGTACATAGTTAATTTTTCTAGGTAGACTGCCCTCCATGGTATCTTCACTTGTCGTGGTGGAATGGCTTGCGTGCTTAAATGATCCTGAGAGCTATGCCGGCGGTAGCATTGCTGCCGATAGTGTTACCCATGCCGGACTGGTCGAAGGTGATAAGTCAGACGAAAAAAGTACCTTGGTCGAAAGAGTGACGATCTTTCACCGTAAAAATACAACCGTCAAGAAATGCGGACATGGGTTCAACTGGGGTAAAAACACTAAGAAATTAGGACTGGAAGTAAATATCAATAAAACTAAATGTATGGTCACACGTAGAAATACATTATTTATGACGGAAATGGACAGCTAATGACAAATGATGGAAATCCTGAAGTGACTGAATTCAAATACCTAGGAACAACAATCACAAATAGGAATGAGATGCACAAAGAAATTAAACACAGGCTCAATTCTGGAAATGAGTGCTATTATGCATTGCAGAGACTTTTGATGTCCCAGCTCCTTTCAAAAGACGTTAAACTGAAAATATATAAAACTGTTATCCTACCAGTTATATTATATGGGTGCGAAACATGAACACTTACTTTAAGGGAGGAAAATAGATTACGAGTATTTGAGAATAAAGTAATTAGGAATTTTTTTGGACTAGACTGAGATGAGCAGACGGTGAATGGAGAAGACTATATAACAATGAACTACATGGTCTTTATAGGAAGCCAGATATAATTAGAACAGTTAAGTCTCGAAGACTGCGATGGGCAGGACATGTTGCTCGTATGGGGATTGAAAGACGTGCATGGAAGCTTCTTGTAGGAAATCAGAGGGAAAACGCCCAGTTGGTAGACAAATAATGAGGTGGGAGAATAACATTAACTACAATTTGAGGGAAGTAGATTATACAGGAAATGATTGGAAAGCATTAACTCAGGATAGGGATGTATGGAGAGCTTATGTCCGCGCGGCCATGAACCTACGGGTTCGATAGTGCCAGTGAGTGTGTGAGTCCTGTTTCCTTTGTGAACTTCAATTGTTTTTACATACTGACAATTATTTTCTGGGTACAATGCAAGTCAACGTAAGCCCATTTTTTATCTAACCTCTTTTCAGGTAACTTTTTGACTTTGGTGTTTTATGCAGTCGTGCCCACAATTTTCTATCGGGTTGAGATCTGAATTCTGGGGAGATGTATGTATGACTATCAGACAGTATTTGAGAATGAAGTTCATAGGAAATATTTTGGGCCAAAAAGAGTTGAACGGACAGGTGAATGGAGAAAACTACATAATGAGCTACACGTCGTGTATAAGAAGCCAGATATATTAAGAGCAGTTAAGTCGCTTAGACTGCGATGGGAAAGGTCATGTGGCACGTATGGGGGATTAAAGAGGCGCATGGATGCATCTTGTAGGAAAAGCGCCCAATTGGTGGACCAATAATGAGGCGTGAGAATAATAATTCATGATTTGAGGGATGTAGATTATACAGGGAATGATTGGAAAACATTAGCACTGGACCTTATGTCCGCACGACCTTAATCCTACGGGTTCGATAGAGTCAGTGATAATTTATTTCAACAAATCCATAGTCATTTCTACGTTTCTAATAAAATATTGTAGTGTACTAGTGTATCACTTGAATTGGATCTACATTTCTGGATGAAGTTTCCATTATGCGCAGTGAGACATTTTTCTGCAGACATCACGCGCATGCGCCAACAAAGACGAAGCGGTTTACATCATGGAATCATGGGATGCTGCCAAGATATACACGCTCTTTAATCCTAGAATGCTTAAGGTAAAATGTGACTTACGGATGAACAAGGGGAGGGCAATAATTGCCCGCGATGAAAATTTGTGATTTTAATATTTGTTTGTTTTTTAATTGTAAGTTACAACCATTTTAGTAGAACTATTTAATTTTATTAAGCTTTACGGCTACTTTAAGCGTTGTATTAGCAGGTTTCATAAAAGGACAATAGATGTAGAATTGACTACGCAATAATAAACAAAGTTGGATAATCTTTCCATTAAGCGCAGCGAGAATTTTTTTCTAAGTCCCAGGCAGACACCACGCGCATGCGCTAACACACGTGAAGCGGTTTATTGTATGGAATATCGCGAAGCAGCCAACATTATAAATGCTATTTAACGAACCTAAAGCCAGAGGGAAAACGCCCAGTTGGTAGGCCAAGAATGAGGTGGGAGAACAACATTAACTATGATTTGAGGGAAGTAGATTACACAGGGAATGATTGGAAAGCATTAGCTCAGGATAGGGATGTATGGAGTGCTTATGTCCGCGCGGCCATGAACCTTCGGGTTCGATAGTGCCAGTGAGGAAGGAAGGAAGGAAGGAAGGAAGGAAGGAAGGATTTAACGAACCTAAAAGCTAATCTAACGCAATTTAAGTACTCTAACTTGTGAAAGACCAACCTAAAAGCTAACCTAACGCAATTTAAGCACTCTAACCTGCGGAAGAATGCAACGCCCAAGAATAAATAGTAAGTTCTCAAATTCTGAAGTACATACACTATGTTGGCCGCACTGTTGTTGTATAGAATATTCTTAAAAATCAATATGGCTGCCCTGTTTTCATGATACGTATATAGATAAATATCATAGAAAAATATGTTCAAATAATCGTTAGAAAAAATTTGAAATTTGGCGTAAATGGTGGGAAATAATTTGAAAATAATACCCTGTTGGTGCATGCGCGTGATGTATGCCTCGGACTTAGAAAAAATTCACACTGCGCTTAATGGAAACATGAGCCCAAAGTTTACTAAATTATTTTATCAGTCATTATTACAGCTACTACATAATATAATATATTTGTATTATATTGAATTACATTCAAATAATCATGTAATTCATCATCCTTCAAATATCTTAGACATTTAAAAAAACCTTTATATTTTCTAGCCTGCTAAACACTAACCTTTTATAAGATAGTAAAATAAAGAATCAAAGTTCTTGCTCTATAAATGTAATAAAAAATCAAATATTACATTTTTATAATTGTTGAACTGTCTATTCATGGAAAATTGAAGTATCAGAAAAGGAAGACCAAGAACAACCTGGAAGAACAACCCTCAAAATTCAATGTGAAAATTTGATGAAACAGATGAAGACAAAGAGGACAGAGAACGATGGAGAACTTTAATTAAGGAAAAATTATGAATGTTTGTTTCAAACTGATAGTCTGTAAGTCCGTAGTCATTTATATATACATTTTTTTAGTTCTTGTTAATTACTAAGATTGGTTGGACAAAACCCTCAATGATAAGGAAAATTCTCAAAAAAAAAAACTGTTGAATGAATTATGAATTTAAACAGAGTTAAGTCTAGCATGCAAGAAAAGCATGGTAACATAGATGCGTGACAGGGGGGGAAGGGCTCTTCTTGTTAAACCTATCTATATATATTTTTTTATTTTGAAATAATTGAACAATTGATATTACTATCCCATGACACATATATTAATAGACAAATTCATAAACTACTAGAAATTTGCAGCACAAATAGAAAATATGACAATGAAAATACTAAAGCGCGGGTACTTTTTACCCGTCGTTATGCATTCTTGGGTTAGCGAACCTAAAAGCTAACCTAACGCAATTTAATTACTCTAACCTGTGAAAAACCAATCTAAGAGCTAAGCTAACATAATTTAAGCACTCTAACCTGTTAATGAATGCGAATCCCAAAAATAAATAATACACTATGTTGGCTGCTCTGGAACATGTGTTGTATAAAATATTCATTAAAATCAGTATGGTCTTTATGTTACGTATGTAGTTAAATATCGTAGAAAAATGTATTGAAATAATCGTTAGATGAAGCGTAACATTTATTGTGAATGGTGGAAAATAATTTGTAAATAAAACCCTGGGATGGTATGGAACGAGTTACCCCTCAAAATTATCTCAGTCTAAAGGGTGTTAGGCCTACTCTACATGCTCTCTAATAATTACACTCAGCAAGGAGAATGTTATGTTAATCCACATTAATCGAATGAATTGCTAATCGAAAACAATAGTTTAGTAATCATATTATATTGGACAATTTTAATCGTAATTAACTATAAACTGTTATCAGTCATATTCTTCAAATTTCAAAATAAGTAAGACACCCTGTAGTATGTTATCTGATTATTGACATAAAAAGACCAGTTGATGATTATCTACAAAGTATGTAAGGGAATTTAGCGGACTTTACTCGGAATGCATTTAAAATATTCCTCTAAAACTTATAGTTTAGAACGGAATTTGTGTGTGTTAAAAATAAGCCTAACGGCACATCTGTGATGTAATTATCACATCAGTGCAAAGGTACAATAAATACAAATGAATTATCCCAAAATGCCCTAAGTTAATTCATTTGTAGAGCCACAGCGCGTAAAGCAGCAGTAGTTAATTCAATCGCGCAAATTAATTAAATATCTACATTTCTTTACCTTCTTTTGGGATGATATAACCATCCATAGTAATTCTGCCCGAAGGCACGTCCTTCACTGCAATCATAGCATTTTCATGCTATGCTTGCAGCTTTACTAGGGAATTGTAGGTGTGGTAGCTTCCCGTTGCTTTCCACATCGGTGAAGGATGATGGTGATAATGAAAAGGATGATGATGGCCATATGATTTCGGGGCCTTAAAGTTTTCCTGACATTTGTCTTACAGATGAAGAAAAGCACCGATAAAAATCTCATCCAGAAAAACTGCTCCGACCGGGGATCGCACCCGGGCCCGCTGAGTGACAAGGCAGCACGCTACCTCGAGACCACAGCGGTGGATGATGTATATATAAATAAAGAAAATTAAATGTGTATGAATATTCTAAAACAAAACAAACAAAAAAATATTTAGAAATTGAAAGCAGACCGAAGTTCCGTTCCGACCACCATGAAATCCACATGAAGTGACCGAGACTCGCTCTCGAGACCCTATTTATAATATTAATCTGTGCATCTTATTAAAATATTAAGGGCTTTTACAAAACACTTTGTTATAAATTGGAATGGAAACTACGTGAAAATGCTGTAGACATAACGTAATAATATACCGTTACTTACTTCAAATTCATCCAAAGTACATCCGGGATTACATTCAGCCATCTTCGCTTAGCGAATTCAACTTGATGTGTATATTAACGATCTCTCAGTATTTCTAGCGGACACTACACCAAGTGTTAAAGCAAATTTCATTACTCTAGGGTTATATCCCAACTCATTTACAGGTAACTTCTGTGCTATTCAAAATTATTGGTACGTGGGTTTTCTTTTCCCTTCTACCTACCGTAACTAGATTGATGGGACAATATGCAGCGTGGAAGGGCGGTGGTAAACCATCTATTGGAAATACAGAAAACAGTTAATTTTTCTAGGTCGACTGTCCCTTGGTTAATTTTTATATTGTAAACCTCGGATGGAATGTGGTGTGGGGATGGAAGGAAGTACAACCATATTGAAAACATTCGCTCTATTTACGAAAGGCACAGTCACAGAAAACCGCAAAATGAAAACTGCATATTTCTTCTTCTTCTTCTTAAACATAATTTGTGGGATTTTCATCCTGATTATTTCCAAAATCACTCCTTGGAGCTAGACGTATTGGATGTGCATTCACTGTCTATCCATCTCTTGGCTAGTCTTCCCGTCCATTGATCTGTCTTCTCTAGCTCTTTCTGCAAGTAGGTTTTCTTCCATTTTTTCTATATGACCCTTCCAATATTTTCGTCTATCAATAATAAATTTGGTTATGTCTTGAATATGACATTTGTTCCTAATTTCTGTGTTGAGTATTTTTATCAAATAATGTTTTCCCCTGATTAGTTCTTAAGATTTTCATTTCACATGTGCTTATTATTTGTTTGGTTTTTGTTGTATCAGCCCTAGTTTCTGCTCCATATACAACTGGTCGAACTATCTTTTGTATGCGATGAATAATACTTATCTTCAACTGGGCTGTAGGAATAAATGAACCACCCGTAAGAGTAGTAAACCGAATGGCGAGAAAACCCTACCTCCCAGCATTAATCTCGGAGGAGGACAGTAAGTCCTTTGAAATATTCAATTAATACGTGCAATATTTATTTAGTCTTTAGTCATTGTTTGATAGTTACAAGAAACAAAATATTTAAACATTAGTTTATAAAAGTCTATATCTGAAAAAAAAATTGTTATTCTACTGTTATGTTATACGATGCGAAACATGTACGGATAGAGACGGCTATAGTGCACACTGCACAGACGAGAAGAATGAAAGCTAGGGTCGAAGGGGGACACGGTGAATTGCAAGCGATACAATGGCTTACTACCTGAGAATATAGGAACAGTCCATGATGTCACTCACATCTGTAGTTTATTTCAGGCGTATTCAACTTTATGTTTCATATTTTGTGTTTCACGGTAATTAAATTTGCTCTTCTTATTCAGTTTAGTTATTTTATAGTTTAATGTTTCGTAGTTCACTGTGAGGTAAGGGTGATAATTAAACTTTTAAAGTGTGTCCGTCAGACTCGGAACTAACACGCCCGCTCAGTGTTTAAATGATGGTAAGCTATAGTACAATCCTTCATGATATGTTGTGCTGAGTATGAAATACCTACTGCTTTCATACTCTTCATCAGTGGACTCTACATAAGAGTGAGGTACATGACCTTGGGAACCAGATGTAATTCGAAAAGTTAAGTCTCGTAGACAACGATGGACAGGACATGTGCTCGAATGGGGAATAAAAGAGGGACATGAAATCTCCTTGTAGGAAAAGTAGGAGGAAAATTTCCAGTAGGCAGGTCAATAATGAGGCGGGAGAATAAAATTAACCATGATTTGAGTGAAGTCGATTATACAGGAATGATTGCAAATATATCAGAATGGGGATTGTGGAGAGCTTATATCTGCGCGGCTATACGCCTAGTGCCAGAGAGTAGGTTACTTTATATATCCATCCATTGTGATTCTGCCCGAAGGCAGGTCCATTGCAATCATAGCATTTTCATACTATGCTTTGCAGCTTTACTAGGAAATTGTAGGTGTGGTAGCTTCCCGTTGCTTTCCACACCGGTGAAGGATGATGATAATGATAAGGGTGATGATGATGGCCATATGATTTCGGGGACCGTTTGGGCCTTAAAGTTTTCCTGACATTTGTCTTACAGATGAGGAAAAACCCCGATAAAAACCTCACCCAGAAATCTGCCCCTACCGGGGATCGAACTCGGGCCCGCTGCGTGACAAAGCAGCACGCTACCTCGAGACCACAGCGGTGGACATATAAAGAAACCATCATGATGATCTGGGGGCACGCCGTAGCGTAGTGGTTAAGGCACTGAGCTACAAGCCGGAGGGTCGAGGGTTCAAGTCCCGTTGGGGTCAGGATTTTTAAACTGACCCAAACCCTCTGGCGGCACTATGGCCCTGGGGTCGACTCAGCCTCTAACGGAAATGAGTACCAGACTCTTGTTCTGGGGGTAAAGGCGGCCGTCACGCAGGGCTGACAACCCGGCTGACATAAAGTGTCGATTGTCTTAACCTCCTACTACCCCAAGGGCTTCCGGGTCTGTTGTGGGATCACTTTACTTTATCATGATGATCTAATGGTTAGATTTCTTGCCTGTAGCCCTGAGGGTCGCGGGTTCATACCCAACAAAACTAGATAGATTTTTAGGTTTGAAAAATCCAAGGGACAGGTCCACTGGAAGGGATTTCAAGTCCCGAATCTGAAGTTTTTGAGACTAGTTAAAGAACCTCAAGCCGAAATTAGTCTCTTAGTCTGTCTTTCTCATCAGGTAATATCTTAGTTCCTGTTACACGTCTCTTTAATGCTACGGTTTATTATACAGCGTGTCGCGCCCAACGTGACGCAATCTCGCGTTACGCTCGGGCGTGATACAAGTTTCGCATGAAGCGCAACCGTAAGGCGCTTATTTTTATGGAATTGTCGCCAGATGGCACCGCATATATGGGAAATCAAAATGACCAACGTTCATAATAAATTTCCACATGTGTTTACAAAAATTAATGTATACAAACCTGTCCCTGCATAACCTAATGAAATAAATTACATACATACTATTTAGTAAACTATAAACTAATCTGATGTACACTAAACTGACCCATCGGAACCTAACAAAATGAAGTGATTGAACATCTATTTCTTAAAATATGGTTTGGAATATTAAATGCAAATATTAGTCATTCACACATGTCCTGCCAACTGGCGGATTTCATTTATAAGCGTTCACGTATGCCAACTTCAATTCTAATAAAGAACTTTGAAAATAAATTGAGAGGAAAAGTCATAATTTGTGTATTAAAATTCTTTATAAAAAAATTAAGTATCGTTGCATGTTATAACCTAGTTGAAAAGGTTAACACTTCGGTAGCGAAAAAGGGCCTAAATCCCTAAACTGTGGTTCTAATATTGTTAGATTTTAATAATGGCTCGAGCGGATATAGGAATGTGTATGATGGTGTTATACTAGCGCTGGTTCCAAAGTAAGCTAGAAACGGGTGACTCACAAAACCCGTTAGGACCACAGGTATTAGAGTGCTTTGTACAAGATAGGTATGTAGAATGAGTAATAAACCAAACTTTATTTACACCAAACAAGAAATATAACTCTTAGAATTACAAAGTCAATTTTAAAACTCTTGGGAAACAGTTAAATATTGAAACTCTCTGAAATACAATTAAATATTAAAACTCTCTGAAAACACAATTAAATGTTAAAACATCTCGAAGTACTATTAAATATAAAACTCTTAGGAATACAAATAAATGTTAACCTCAAACTAGAACTATATCAACTTATGGAAAACACTAGGAAAGTTGCTAAGTATTCTGTATAAATCTCGAGCGTGACTAAAAGAGATCAGTTTAAATAACTGTCCTAAAATAATGCTTTTATCTCTAATTAGTTATTTAAATGGCGAGAATTAGGTTCTCTGTTTAATATAAGTCTATTAGTTCATGAGCAATATTGCTAGTTAAATATGTATTTTTCTAAGTTATTTATTCCAACAGTTTATTAAGTATGATAATTATTGAAGGTGAGAAAGTCCACCATTAATTAATAAGAATTAGTATGTTCACTTACGTAGGAGGACTGAGAAAACCATGTCCAGACAAGTAGAGCTTCAGAGACTATCACCTTCTATGCACATAGGGCCTAACTGCCTAGCTTAAATATTAATTTTCCCCTACTTTCGTTCCAAATAAAGTATGAAAACCAAAACTTTCCCAGCCTAGGGCTACTCTCTCCGATCTGAATGTTTCCAGAAACTCCACTCTATAACTGTATTATGTTTTGATAGAAATGGTGAAAAAGGCCTAACTGTATAAGTTTTGATATAGAGGGTGATTACAGACCGTTAATGTCAAAGGTAAATCTGATACCGAGTAAAGTGTTTTCCATATTCCAATATAGTTTTAGATGCTATTATCTACATCCTGTTTATTTAGGCCAGTTCATGAGCATGCAACATTTTTCTCCATTATACTTAATATATTTTATTCATTATTATAATTTATTTATTTATTTTTCCTATAATAGATATATATTTTCATTATTATAAGTTATTTATTTTTCCTCTTATTGTGCTTATGACCTTGGGGCGTCCTTACATCCGTATCCTAACAGTTATTATTATTATGTCGGCCGCGGTGGACTAGTGGTTATGCTTCTTGCCTCTGGTCCCAAGGTTCGCGTGTTCAAACCCGGCCGGGGTCGATGGATTTTTTAGGATGGAAAAATCCAAGGAGCAAGTCCTCCGGGAGGGACTTTAAGCCGTGGGTCCCGAGTCTGAAGATTTTCAGGCTCGTAAAAAATCCTTAAGCCTGAATGAAAAGGCCTCTAAGCAAAATTTACCGAATTTTCCCGTCCTACTACTACCTTGGTTTCCTAGATGTCAGTATGAGGCGGAACGCTGACCACGTACCACTCAAAATGACATCTATACGAAAACAAGTGTAACTAAATTAGTATGGTTCAAATTCTTCCCTGTAGGGGGAGAGCGCCTAAATCTCTGTAAAGGGAAAACATAGGCTTACAATACAAATACAATTATTATTATTATTATTATTATTATTATTATTATTATTATTATTATTATTATTATTATTATTATTATTATTATTATTAATATAAAATTATAGAATATTCACCTGAAAGATCCGTCTCCTCAACTTAATTAATCATTTAACTGTAGCGCTTTCGGGACTTGTCCCATCATCGGCAGGATTCAAAACTGGTGTTTCACTGAAGATCTGGTAGAGGGGGTTGCATGTATTGGGTTCGTTTTCGTTTATCAGGCTGCCATTGTGAGCTGCTTTCATGATTTCCATCTCTTCGAGTACGTTTATCTTCGCTGGATTATTTTCTCTGTGCATTACTGTTAGGGTGTTTTCAATATTTAACATGCGATGTCCTTCATGGATAACGTGTTTTGCATAGCTTGATTTCCCTCCTGCGTGAATGAAGTCGAGATTTCGAGACAGTTAAATTATTAATTAAGTTGAGGAGACGGACCTTTCAGGTGAATATTCTATAATTTTATATTAATTTTGAATAAACCTCAACGGAACACATAATGAATCTTATAAAAGTTTATTATTATTATTATTATTATTATTATTATTATTATTATTATTATTATTATTATTTTAGAAGAAACAGTTCTACAACAGATCAGATTTTTAGTATAAGACAGATTTTAGAAAAGAAATGGGGATATAATGGTACTGTACAACTATATGTAGACTTCAAAAAAGCATATGATTCAATTAAGAGGGAGAAGTTATATAGTATCCTACTGGAGTTCGGAATTCCTAAAAAGTTAGTTAGACTTATACGAATGTGTCTAAATGGCACAAAGGTTAGGGTGCGTGTAGGCAAACAGTTTTCGGACAGTTTTGAAATCCAGAATGGGTTAAAGCAAGGAGATGTACTATCTCTTCTACTATTTAATTTTGTACTAGAGCATGCCATTAACTCTTTAGAGAATTAGGAAGGCTTACAACTCAAATGGGGTATAGATGAAGCCTGTTAGTGTTATTGCTGATGATGTAGTAGTATTGGGCTGATAGATCGGAGATGCTAGCAAGGACAGACACCGCAGACAGCCTGTTGAGTAATGCGTAGAATTATGACTGGAAGTAAATTCATCAATAAAACCAAATATATAGTCACACGTAGAAATACATTATATAATGGAAAATCGGACAGCTAATGACAAAATGAGGACGAAAGTATTTGGTGAGGAATGTGGTCTGAATTAAAATACTCTAGGAAAAATAATCACCAAATGCGGTGAAATGAGATGCCGATCAAATATAAATTTAAAATATCGGACTCAATTCTGGGAAATGCGTTGCTATTATGCCATTGCAGAGACTCTTGATGTCCCAACTCCTTTCAAAAAACATTAAACTGAAAATATATAAAACTATTATTCTACCAGTTATATTATATGGGTGCGAAACATGGACTCTTACTTTAAGGGAGGAAAGGAGATTACAAGTATTTGAGAATAAAGTACTTAAGACAATTTTTGGACCAAAGGGAGATGAACAGACAGGTGAAAGGAGAAGACTACATAACAATTAACTACATGGTCTTTATAGGAAGCCAGATATAATAAGAACAATTAAGTCTCGTAGACTGCGATGGGCAGGACATGTTGCACGTATGGGGAATGAAAGACTTGCATGGAAGCTTCTTGTAGGAAAGCCAGAGGGAAAACGCCCAGTTGATAGACCAAGAATGAGGTGGAGAATAGCATTAACTATGATCTGAGGGAAGTAGATTATACAGGGAATGATTGGAAAGCATTAGTTCAGGATAGGGATGTATGGAGAGCTTATGTCCGCGCGGTCATGAACCTACGGGTTCGATAATGCCAATGAGTATGTAAGTAGCCTATTATTATTATTATTATTATTTATTTATTCTGGCAGAGTTATGGCCATAAGGTCTTTCTTTCCATTCAACCAGTACAAATTCCAAGTACATATTTTAGATTATATATATATATATATATATATATATATATATATATATATATATATAATGACAAGAAAAATAAATGCCGGGACGAGATTTGAACTCGGACCTCTTGATTGGTATTCGAACGTGCTATCCATTACACAACCGAGCAAATCCAATACAAACACTTATTTTTCTTATGTTTTTTCTCGATTTTTACGAGATGTAGCGAGAACTCGGTCTTCACTGCCACCTGGTAGCTACTATAACAAGTAAGCAAATTAAGGAGAATATTTTTACTTTACAACACACACGTGTATATATATATATATATATATATACTATACTATGCTATACTATACTATACTAATTATAAATTAAAGTATGAATCCTATTTTCGCAAAAATTTGTATTTCTTCAGTTTAACGTTTTTTTATTGAGGAGTTGGAACAAGCGTCCCTGTCATTCAAAGTAGGTTGGATTTCTAGAATTGAGCCTATGTTTACTTTCACTGTGCATCTCATTCCTGTTTGTGATTATTGTTCCTAGGTTTTTTAATTCAGTCACGTCTTCTAAAAATCTCTCATTTGTCATTAGCTGTTCATTACCATTATATGATTATCGTATAATGTATTTATATGTGAACATATGTTTAGTTTACTGATGTTTACTTCTAGCCCCAATTTCATAGTGTTACTCAATAGAGTTCATCTATCACTGATTCAAAATTTTCAAAATTGTTTGAATAAGAGACTATTGTTTACAGTCAAGCTCTCCATAGAGTAAATATGGATCTGGGTGGAAATGCAAGATCTGGACTTGTACATTTGAGGAATAAGTTTTATTTTGGAAAATCAACCAGACGTATAAATCTCTTATTAAAATGATTGGGAGAATTTTTGGAACTCCATCCGACCACCATAATCACCCATATCACATTAACTTTTTTATTTTCAATTTATGCATGAATGCTATATCATGCCCTAATTATTATTAATATGACAGGGGCGACTGTGACATTCAGCTGATTGACTGATGTTTGCAGGTTGGAGAGTAGCGATAATGAAATTAAGAGATGACGAAATTCGTGTGACGTTACAAGGAACGTATTGTCATTATTAGATGTTTCCATTTACAGATGATGTGATGGACTAGTGTTTAAGGGTCTAACGGTCTTACAGGCTTTCTGATAACCTGCGCCCAGTGTACCTTGTGTCGTCAAACCAGTGTGTAATGGGGTACACAGTTAAAAAATTGTCTTCGGCAGATATCCTCGTGTAAGATTTGGGATATGTAGGACACTTAAACGTGCCTATGAATTTAAAAAAAAAATGAGAGAGAGAGAGAGAGAGAGGAGAGAGAGATATACTAGACCGAGATAATTGTTAGAATTGTAATAACAATCAGATCATGGACATATGAAATGCGTTTAAGATATTTTCCAATCGTGTAATTTAATATAGTATATAATGCCATCCTTTGGTATTTGTGTAATATAACATACAGAATGACCCAGAATTCGACCTATTATATCAGAGGGATTGCAGAGTCAACCCAGACAAACATGGGGTATTTACTGAGTTGTGTGGCACCAAATGTCTAGAAAGTTGAGAGTCTTATCTACTAACGTCTTAAGGGCTTCCTAAGGTCTGCAGTGGGATAAATGACACCACTTACAGCAACTAGTCTATTATAAATTGTGTATTTTACCTAATATACATTCAAAAAGACGTGTACGCATTTACATACTACTCGTGGCGCGACAGGCCTACAAAGCCCTTAGCCTAACAGCCGCCTGCTGGCCTCACATTCACATGTGCAATCACAGGGGTAGATGATCATCCAGCCAGTGTAGGGGTGGCATGTGATCAGCATGTCGAGTCCCCCAGCCGTTATAGCTGGTTTTCTCAATCTGAAGCCGCTACTTATTGTAGCTACCCAAATGCCTCACGATGCTGGGTGGCCATCGGTCCCATACTGGCCGAAATACCATGAGAAAATATCTTCCCCCACGATGATTGGAACGAGCACTAGTCCCGTAGCTTTGCACCAAGGCGCCCTACCTTAACCACTCGGCTACGGCGCGGGACCTGCATTTACATACTATTTTTTTTTTCATGAGAGTTCATTGTGTTTTTATAAACTTCATTGTTTTCTTAAATCTTACTTTAAATTAACCTAATCAATGATAATGATCAAGAGAAACAAACAACTTAAAAATGTACAATTTTGAAGTCTGAGAATAAATCAACCCCCTGCAATAAATTTAAAAAAAGTAGAGAGTTGTGAAAAATATTGATAAAATGGATATTTCAAACAATACGTATGTAACCTGGAGTTTATAAAAAGTAACCAATGGATGGAAGAGAGTTGTTGGCGCGGAAATGTTCATATAATGATAATGTACAGCGTCTAAGACATTACGCTTTGTCGCAGAGCTACTGATCATGACTTGGTTCGAGTCCCTATGTGGAAGAAATTTACTCACTGAATGTCGGCTAGTGTGGAACGGTGTCCACCTAGAATTGTGAGGAATTTCAGTTGTAGTATGTACCGTGTATAACATTTTGGGAATCCGACGGTTGACCACTTATCACACATAGCTATAACGTCTACCTCTCTGTTATATCAAGTGCCTTGCACACTTATCGCTCCATGAATTTAATTTAGTTTAAAGAAAGGAATGACTTAATTTTAAAGCATAATAACAAAATGTTATCTGAAATAAGGTAAAACAGAATATTTGTAAGTTTAGTTAAATTTGCTACTTTATTGAATGAGCCATTTAAACGATGATAAATATGGTATCTGAAAATGTATTTATATTTACCTGATAGAAAAAAAGCGTTTGTCATTGATCTGTCTAAAACTCTTAGCTGTATAAACTTACAGATACACAGTTTTGATTTCAATTTATGAAATATTAATATTTCATTAAAATGAAAATATTTTTCTATTTCATATTTAGTGGCGTTGCTTCGTAACGTACTCGTAATTTATTGCATCATTATTGTTAGTGAACGAATGTTTTATGGAAGTTACCTTCTTTAAAATTATTATGGTCCCCGAACATCTGGCCATCATTATCATATGCACCATGTATTGTAAGAATAATTGGTGTCTGGCGTGTTCGTCTTAATTTTGTGTTGTCTTGGAGGAAGCCCTGACATTGAGCTGATCACTCATTCGAGGAGGCCCACCATGTTCTGTGTAGTACGTAAAAGTACCGTACGTACAAAGTGTGAAGTTAAACCACGCTAATGGAATATAAAAACTGTATATATTGACTATGCGTAGCGGAAAAGTCCCATATCGAATAAAACAACAAATTACATTTAGTTTTCTCGTGGAATCCCTTGTTTAAAAATTCTCAAATCACAGCTTTATCTTCATAAAAATGTGACACTAAGTTAAAATGTTGTTAATTTGACATTGTGTGGAAGTTCTTAGGATTTTTTTTGTACCAAAGAGAGATGAACAGAAAGGTGAATGGAGAAGACTATATAACAGTGAACTACGTGATCTTTATAGGAAGTCAGATTTATTAAGAACAGTTAAGTCTCGAAGACTGTGATGTGCAGGACATGTGACAAGAATGGGGAATGAAAGACGTGCATGGAAGCTACTTTATAGGAAAACCGGATGGAAAACGCCCAGTTTGGTAGACCAAGAATGAGGTGGGAAAATAACATTAACGATGATTTGAGGGAAGTATATTATATAGGGAATATTGCGAAAACATTAGCTCAGGATAGGGATGTATGGAGAGCTTATGTCCGTGCGGTCATAAACCTACGGGTTCGAATATACCAGTGAGTTAGTTAGCTAGTAAGTAATTTTCATGCAAATAGAACAAATATATCAAATATATTCTCTTTCTCCTTTGTTTCCTTCTTCTTCTTCTTCTTCTTGAACGTCGTAGACAATGTTGGTGGACCAGTGGTTACTAAGCGTCCATCTGACTTCCAGGGTCACGAGTTCAAACTCGCCGAGATCTGTGGATTTACAGGACGTAAAGAGACAGTGCACTGGTTTCTGTCGAAAAGTCACCAAACACTTGGGTACCGTGAATATATTTACGGCACGTAAAAGAACCTCACGTTTGAAGAAAAATAACTGGAAGCAAATTATGTTGATCGTTTCTCGCTCAGATTTAAATTGTGCTCTAATGATCTTAGATGTTAAAGAGCGTCGTTAAATAGAAATACTGTCATAACACTGCCTTCTAAACTAAGTTTTATCCGATTATATATGGACTAGCTTCTTTCGTTGGAATATTTTTGGAGTGGGTTCTAACATCCAAACTACAGCTTGGAAGGCTAGGATTTATTTAAGGTTATATCCCTTAGAAGCGTATCTTCCCTACGGCTAACATTTTCCTCCTGCACATTGTTCTGTCTTATGTCATCTTTCGTTGGAAAGTCAAATTTTTCTCTTCATGCATTGATGCAGTTTGACACGTTCTTGGAGAATAATTAATTATTTTGTTTCTCGCTCAAGATTTGCCCAGTAGAGTTAGCCCTGCCATGGTACTTCTGATTTAGCTCGAAACACTCCCACTATCGTCAAGGTCATGGAATCCCTGATGAACGTAGATATTTTTTAGGATTGTTATTAATTAAACATTTTCTCTTTCTAACTTAACTTTGGGTATGATATGTGTTTGTTATATTGTGTTGTTCTTTGCTGTCTTCATGATGTACCGTAGTCATAAATAGAAACTCACCTAAGCAAGTCATCATGTATTTTTCCTATTTAATGTTTATTTTTCGTTCACATTTATTTTCATCCGCTCAGCGCAAAAGTAAGAAAGTCCAATTGTGGTGCAATAAATAAATAAATAAACAGGATGAATTAGTATTTTAAAAAAAGACTATCAACATCAGCTAGAATAGGAAATATTCATTAAAATATTATGAAAAAAAATAGTCTGAAACACGTTGAATAATTTGTTAAGGCAGTAGACTACAAGCCGGGTGGTCGCGAGTTCCATAACAGATGAGGTCAGGGGTTTTACCACTTGACTAAAAATTGTGGTAGGATCATGTCACTGGGTTCTACTCAACCTCTAAAATCAATCTTGACTAAAAAGTCCATCACGCAGTACTGAAAACTCGGGAGATAAATAGTCTCCAAAAGGCTAAAGAGGCGGCAGCCATAATCTCCTACTTTTTCAATAGCTCTGTGAGACCTGTAAGAGGATCCCTATACACCTTTACAAATATATCGGATGATGAGTGTTTTCCACCAGATAACTTGAGAAATATGTTAATACCTTTACATACTCACTTCACTTTCAAGAGATGTCGTGATGTTTTATGAAATTTGTGTTAACTTTTACATTAAACTAGACCTGAAACATTATGTTGATCTACCGAAATAACTAACTTATGTAGTGTATAATATTGTAGTCTGAGAACAAATGAGTGTCGTGTATTAACTTGCAAAACATAGAGAATTTTTAAAGGAGAAAAATCAATAAGATTGATATACCAGATAAGTAGATAACCTGGAGTTAATGAACAAAGCAAGCAATAGGCGGAGGAAAATTATTAATGCGGAATAATAATTAATACAGGATCGAAAAATCCAACGACCTAATGTATCATGTCTTGGCACCCGTCCACAAGTTCCTATGGAGTAGGAATTTTCTCATGGAATATTAGCCATTAAGATATCGGTAACCTTGGGGAAACGCCCAGTTGGTAGACCAAGAATGATTTGAGATACGCACATTATACGGAGGATGATTGGAAGACATTACCTCAGGATAGGGATGTATGGAAAGCTTATGTCCGCGCAACCATACACTTAAGAGTTCGATAGAGCCGTTAGTTAGTTAGTTGGGAGATCGGTGTGCACCCAGGATCGCGATGAATTTGTGCAGCTCTAATAAATAGCGACTATAAGAATTAGAAGTATCCTGACCACATACCAACCATATACTGTTTATATTGTCGTCTGTGGCCTGTAGTGGGATCACTTTACACACTTTTACCTACCTCTATAAAATGACACAAGATGTAACCAATTAATAGATCAATTGTCTTGCAAGCCTCCCGCGGCATGAAGTTTTGTTTATTTTAAAGAACGCAGATGTTTACTTTAAAAATAGAATGAAAGGAAATGTTATCCATAAGAATGAAAAACAGAGTATTTGCAATTTTAGATTTAAATTTGTTTTGATTTCCAATGAGTTATCTTTCAAATGCATATGCAGTGTATCACGTGATATATTAATACACATTTGAGGGTACAGAAAAAGTACCAGGTAGTCACTTTATTGTTGAAATAAGCATTAGATTCGCAATGGAAAGTAAGTTACTATATTTTAGGAATCGGAAAAAATAAAATAAACTGTATCATCATGGGTTTGTTTCCTTCCATATTTGGCACATATTTAAAAAAGTAGACATGTTGCGCGTATGGGGAATGAAAGACGTGCATGGAAACTTCTTGTAGGAAAGCCAGAAGGAAAACGCCCAGTTGGTAGACCAAGAATGAGGTGGGAGAACAACATTAACTATGATTTGAGAGAAGTAGATTATACAGGGAATGATTAGAAAGCATTAGCTCAGGATAGGGATGTATGGAGAGCTTATGTCCGTGCGGCCATAAACCTACGGGTTTGATAATGCCAGTGAGTAAGTAAGTATGTATGTACGTTGTATAATTGAGGAGGGTAGAAGCAAAAGTGCAAGATTTGCAGTATTGAGAAAATAGTTTTAAAGTGGAATTTGTATAAGAAAATGACAGGAAATTCAAAATGATAACTGCGGGTGATGTGTATTTTCTCCCAGATAACTCGATAAGGACAGTGCATTTTCACAGTCACTTTTTTCAAGAAAAAATGACTTAATTCCTTTGTTTGTAATCGCCTCAGTTAAAATACATTTCTTTAGTGGTGGAAAAGTGACTTTCCTGGATTTTTCCCTGTATCCTTCTTTTAAAGATGTTAACTATGGTATTGAATATTTACCTGATACAGAAAGGTCTATATATATATACATTTCCACGGTATATATTGATTGATGAAACACTTCTATATTCAATCTGTCAAATAATATTTTTTAATATTTAATTTGTGAAAATATCTTGCATTTTCACATTTAATGACGTTGCTACGTTACGATACAGTTATTACGTCAACATTAGCAACAAAGAACATTTTTAGAATCATTATTTGCATGATAGTGCGTCCTGTCGTACTTACAGGAATGACGACCATGATTGAAAGTTTGGTTTCCTAAATCTTTTGGGTTGCCAACCTATAAATAACTAAATAACTATACTGGAATATTACAAATTACTTACCGAGGGCGGGAAGTAAACCACTGCCGTTTTTGTATACTACGTACAATATAATTATAGAAAAAACATATCCAAAAGTTAGCGCGAATATGCATTATACCAAACAAATCAGTGTATTTTAAATAAACTGAGATTTGTTTGAAGCAATATAAAACATTAAATTCACACTACTTGACGCCATTTTATCCCTGATTGATGTCACGGCCTGCTGTAGTCTCTACTAAATTATTTTCGGCTTTTATCGTATATACATAGGTCAGACTTCTAACGACAGTCAGTTCTTTAAATGAACGAACATATTTCCAACAAAGATGTTATTTTTTACTGTTATTTATTATTATCAACACCATCATGCAAAAGATATGTACAAAACATATTTGTGAAGTGGTTTACATAATCTCAAAAATTAACGAAACATTGGGACCGGATAATATATTCAGACCAACAATAGACAACTTTAGTCTTGATGAAGAAACTAATCACAGTGGGATGAGATTAGTCACCTATTGTTCAGAACACAACATTCCCACATAAGAATATTCATAAATACACCTGGACGTCTCCAGATGGTAAATTGCGAAACCAGGTAGACTGTATTTTCCCACCCTGTGGTTCGCAAAATATTTCAAGGAGTTCGCCAAAACTTTTCCGTAATTGCGGGTTTGAAGGATAGGTCTATTATTGTTTCCATCATTTCTGCAGCATTGTAATAGTAGTAGTAATAATAATAATAATAATAATAATAATAATAATAATAATAATAATAATAATAATAATAATAATAATAATAATCATACACCGTGTTCTAAAATGATGGACGGGGTTGTAAGTAGTTGGTATAGCTTTACAAACGAAATTGAATGCGTGATTATTTACTATAATGAAAGAAAAACTGTATGCAGTAATTTGTTTCTTGTCATTATTACGTCGTCAGCGTTAAATTTGTGGAAATGGCGATTCCTGTACAGAAATCATTCTTTGTGTTGCAATTTGCGAGGTCTCGTTCCATTGTTGCAGTGCAGCGAGCTTTCCAACGGTAATTTGGGATTGATCCTCCGACAAATAAAATATCCATCGATGGTATAAATAATTAGAAATAGTAAAAGGAAAAGTCCAGGACGTTGACGAACACCAAATGACGCGTCGGTCCGGATGACACGATTCATTCCAATACCCTCCACGGTCTCCCGATATCACACCTTGTGATTTCTTCCTGTGGGGGTATGTGAAGGACCATGTGTACGTACCACCACTTCCAGACTTGAGAAGAAGGATTGTTGCTGCTGTTGAATCCATTTCTCCAAATGTGCTGACCAAGGTTTGGGAGACTATCGGCTAGATGTGTGCCTTGTGACGAAAGGTGCTCACATTGAACACATATAAAGTATTTTATAAAAACTGGAAGAGCTTCTCTTTAATTAATGTAACTTTTATATATATATATATATATATATATATATATATATATATAAAATGTAAGGGAAATTAAATAACTATGAAATCCCGTCCATCATTTTGGAACACTGTATTTATTATTCATCATCAACATTATCTTCATAGTAGGCCGTCGGCCTGTTCCGCTCTCAGAATTCATCTTCCCATATTATTATTATTATTATTATTATTATTATTATTATTATTATTATTATTATTATTATTATTATTATTATATTATTATTATTATTATTATTATTATTATTATTATTATTATTATTATTATTGTAAAATTAAATTAACCCTATAATGCTCCTTGTTACATATGTGTAACATCGGGAATTTATCACATTATTTCCACTACAAATTAATAGTTACCGTGAATGCCTAATTTACAGTTATGTAAAAACGTTTAGAATGCATTTGATTTCCCTACAACTAGACCTACACGTTGTGTACCTTTTAAGCCGTAACCAGAGTAACTTTAGGTTTTAGCCGTTAAGGGTTAAGTTGACTGAAGGTTATTAAGTTTGGGGTGGGTTGTAAGGAGTAGTGACGTGTGTATAACCTCTCCTACCCAATTCTCATCCCCACCTTCTCGTGGTACCACCCGTTTTCACAAACGAGGCTCTGGACCGAGTCACGGCGGTATAACCGTTCCATCGGGTACTGAGTAAATGCGGAATCCTAATGTCTGTCCAGAGACTAAAAGGTAGCAGCCCTACCACTGGGGCCAGTAACCCGTCCTAAGGAACTTGAACACTACTTTCAAGTCTCAACATGAAAAGGTCAGAAGGAATTGAAATATGACGACCCACAGCAAAGAAATATGGTTAAAAGAAAACGATACAATGAAATTGTAAGATATGCAACCTGGAGTCTCCGAAGCATCCACGGAAAAGAGGAGGAACTAGACAGTATATTTAAGAATAGAAACATTGACATTGCAAAAACTAAGAAGAAACTTAAAGGAACGAAAGAAACACAAAATTATGTACAAATATATAGCGGTGTCGACAGGAAAATCCAGGACAAGCAGGAGTAATGATTTGGATTAATAAAACCATAAGAAATAAAATTCAACACTACACTTACTGAAATGAAAGAATATTAGAGCTTGGACTGAAAATAAATAGAGGTAATTTGACAGTTCTTGGTGTATATGCGCCAGAGGAAGGCCGCGAAGAAGATAATGAACAATTCTATGAAATATTACAAAAAAATTATAGCAAAATAAATAGAAACGATTATATTCTCATAATAGGAGATTTAAATGCCAGAGTGGGCAATGCTCAAGTCAAAAATAATATTGGAACATTTGGCGAACCAACTAGCAATAGGAATGGGACAAGATTAACAGATTTTGCTATATACAATGAACTGAGAAAAATATTACCTTTTACAATCATAGAAACATACATCGCCAGGACTCAAAATCAATCATTGATAATTTCATTGCAAATAATAAGATTTTTAAATTGTTTCTCGATGTCAGAGCCTACAGAGGATATGATGTTGGTTCAAATCACTACCTAGTAGAAGCAAAAATAAGATTTCCACCAAGATGGTTAAAAAAGAAGAAACAACAACAGAGCATAGAATGACAGCATTAAATGGTTATATTCCAGAAGAATTCAGCAGTATATGGCTACAACTCCAGAAAGTAATGAGATCGAAGAAAAATGTGAAAAAAATTAAAATGGTATGATGAATTTGAAGATTTTCGGGCTGTAGGCCCTGGTCGTGAGGCTTGTAGTTCCCCGACATTTCGCCAGAGACTGCGTCTTGGGGCTCTGTCTTGTCTTGTTTTTGACGATGACTTGCACCGTCCGGTGTGCTGCATTCTGTTTCCCAAGGGGTGTAACTTGGCAGCAATTTCCTTTGTGGCTATCAAGTAGGGGTTGTGGATTATATAACCTCAGCCTTAGGTGACAATATGTTTAACCTAACAGGTTTAGGTAAGAATAATAGATGAGTTTAGCTACCTTGCTATAAGCTTCAAGAGCTGCCTTGAAAGCAGGGCAGCCTCTATAGGAAGCCGAGTGACCGGACTCCCCGCAACTTGCACAATTGAGCAAATTTGTCTCTCTCTGCGCTTGGGCCTTAAGAGTACAATCTTTGTGCCCATGAGCTCCAGCGCAGATTACACAGCGAGGAGTCCGATTACAGGCAGGAAAAGTATGGTTGAATGACTGGCACTTGTAGCACTGCTTATGCCCAGCTCTAGGTCTATAAGGTTCTATGGCCACTACTGTATATAAGAGACTCTTCAGTTCAAACATTTTTAACGCTTCATCATTGCGTTCCAATTCCAAGATGTAAATGGAAAGTGGTTTGAACATATTGTTCTCCGTTTTTGTAATCTGCTTTATAGATTTGATGGGAAAACCTAACGCAAGGAGTTCCTCTTTAATTTCTTCAGGGGCTATACCTGAAGGTAGTCTCTTGGAGACTGGCAATTCTGTCCTATTTGTACGTTCACCGCGATGTGTTCGTAAGTTATATCTGCCTTGTGATTGGGTTGTTTGATGATCTAGTCGACAGTACATTAGATCTGCCTTCTGATTGGTGAGCGGTGAGGACTTCCATTGTTCCATTGAGATTGCTGTTTGATGGTCTATTCGACTGTACTTGTAGACGTTTATATTCTGCGTTTTTTTAGAACCGGTGTCCATACATTGTTTACTTTTAATGATACCTATTTTCTATTGAAACTGTTTTTATGTTTGAATATTTCGATGGCTTCTCGTTGTAGACGGGTAAAATAATGTGTGCAGTTAGATAATATGTCTGTATTCTGGTATTGTACTCTGTGGCCATCAAGTAAAGAGTGTTCTGCTACTGCCGACTTATCCATTTGTTAAGGCGACTGTATCTTTTATGCTCCTTAAGTCTGGTTGCGATGCTGCGTTTAGTGGTGCCTATGTACACTTTTCCACAACTGCATGCTATCCTGTAAATGCCTGCTATCTGATGGGGATGGAGGTGATCCTTTATATGTCTGAGAAGGTTCTTGATTTTCTTTTTTAGGCCTATACTGTCTTTGTCTTCTTTCTTTAGTAGTTTTCCAATTAGGTCCGTTACATTCTTAATGAACGGTAAAAATGCCCTGGTTGTAGTTTTTTCCTCTGATTCCTTGCTGCTGTTGCTGTTTCGTCTGGGATGATTGGCTCGGTAGATTTCTTTCCTGGTGTATCCATTGGCTGTGAATACCGTATGGAGGTGTTGAAGTTCCGTTTTTAATAAATCCGGATGACAAAGGTTTTTGGCTCGATCTGTCAATGATTTGATGATTCCAAATTTTTGTTTAGGGTGATGATTCGAGGTTTAGTGAAGATACCTGTCCGTGTGGGTAAGTTTTCTGTAGATAGTGTGATAAATGTTGCTGTCTTCTTCAATTTTGATCTGAATGTCTAGGAATGCTATGCTGTTATGTTTCTTTTTTACGGTGAATTGTATACTGGAGTTTATGTTGATGTGTGTCAGAAATTCGTCTAATTTCTCTTCCCCGTGGTTCCAGATTACAAAGGTGTCGTCTACATAGCGAAGCCATGTCTTGGGTTTGAGATGTGTCATATATAAGCATGTTTGCTCAAAGTTTTCCATGAAGTAATTGGCATATACTGGGCTCAAGTAACTGCCCATAGCTACTCCATCTGTTTGCTCGTTGAAGTCGTTGTTGAATAGAAAATAGCTCGTGGTTAAGCAGTGTTCGAAACGTTTTGTGATGTCTTGAGGAAACTTGTCGGCAATGAGGTGAATAGTCTCATAGAAGTGTATATTTGTACTAGAATTGCTCGGTGGCGTAATCGGTAGCTAAATGGAATGTATATATTATTGTAATTAAATTTTTCACATTGAGCAATGCAAGCTTAAAGTTAAATGATAAAAAAAATAAATGCACGAACGGACTTCATCCCGGACCTCTGGTTTTATATCCGACTATATCTAGTAATAATGAGAATATATTATTATAAAAGAAACGAATGTTTGTACTACACTTCCTCGGTGGCGTAATCGGTAGCACACTGGGATATATTACTATTATTATTATTATTATTATTATTATTATTATTATTATTATTATTATTATTATTATTATTAAATTTTTAACATTGAGCAATGCAAACTTATTATGACATGACAAGTAAAATTAATGCTCAGACGGGACTCGTACCCCGGTCCTCCGGATTTACATTCCACTATATCTATTAATAATGAGACTATATAATTATAATGTTTGTACTAAACTTGCTTGATAGCGTAATCGGTAGTACACTGGGATATATATATATATATATATATATATATATATATATCTCCAATCATCCATCCATAGTAATTCTGCACGAGGGCAGGTCTTTCACTTCAATCATTGCATTTTCATGCTATCCTTGCAGCTTTACTAGAGAATTATAGCTGTGGTAACTTACCGTAGCTTTCCACACCGGTGAAGGATGATGATCATGATGATGATAATGATAGGGATGATAATGATGATGATAGGGATGATAATGATGATGATGGCTATATAATTTCGGGGACCGTTTGGGCCTTAACGTTTTCCTGACATTGGCCCCACAGGCGAGGAAAAACCCCGATAAAAACCTCACCCAGAAAAACTGCCCCGACCGGGGATCGAACTCGGGCCCGCTGCGTGACAAGGCAGCACGCTACCTCGAGACCACAGCGCTGGACATATAGGTATATATATATATAATTACGTTTTTGACATTCAGCAATATAAGCTTAAAATGACATGATAAGTAAAATAAATGCCCGGACAGGATTTGTACCCGGACCTCTGGATTTATATCCCACTACATTTAGAAACAATGAGAATATATTATTACAAGACGAATAAATGTTTATACTAGCCTTGCTCGGTGGCGTAATCGATAGCGCACTGGGATATATACATACATATATAATAATTAAATTTTTGACATTGAGCAATGCAAGCTTGAAATTACATAAGTAAAATAAAAACTCAGATGGGTCTGGAACCGGACTTCTGGATTTATATCCCACTACATCCGGTAATAATGAGAATATATTATTATAAGAGAAATGAATCTTTGTTCTAAACTTGCTCGGTGGCGTAATCGGTAGCACACTGAGATATATATAACAATTATGTTTTTGACTTTGAGCAATGCAATCATAAAATGACATGATAAGAAAAATACATGCTTGGACGGGCTCTGGATTTATATCGCACTACATCTAGTAATAATGGAAATGTACTGTTATAAGAGAAAAGTATGTTTGTACTAGACCTGCTCGATGGCGTAATCGGTAGCGCACTGGGATAAATCCACAGGTTCGTGCAGCTTCAAGTCCCGTCCGAGCATTATCTATTTTTCTTATGTCACACACACACACACACACACACACACACACACACACACACACACACACACACACACACACACACACACACACACACACACACCACACACACACACACACCACACACACACACACACACACACACACACACACACACACACCACACCACACCACACCACACCACACCACACCACACCACACCACACCACACCACGACACGACACACACAAATTACAAGGAGGAATTATATATAATTGCGGTTGTAATTTAGAATAACATAAAATCTTATCTAAGAAATCTATAAAGTTAGAAACATTTGAAATTTTATATTTAAATCTATTATTTGTTAGCTCTCAAATGTAAACAGTAAACTATCGAATTCATGGTAAATATGGAATTTCCAAATGTATTTAGTATTTACCTGATAAAGGAAGATATTCTTTTGAAAAAAATACTATTACAAACTTGATTTAAACTTGTCTAATAATTGTATTTTATTAAATGAAATCAAAACTGACTTTTTCTACTTTCAAATATTGTGGCGTTGCTCCGCAACGTAAGTTCTTATTACGTCAACATATTTGTTATTACCTTTGCTAACAAAACACATTGCATAAAATAGTGCTACGAAGTTAATATTTTTTATGAATCTTGCGAGGCGGAAGTTACTTACTCACTCACTGGCACTATCGAACCCGTAGGTTCATGGCCGCGCGGACATAAGCTCTCCATACATCCCTATCCTGAGCTAATGCTTTCCAATCATTCCCTGTATACTCTACTTCCCTCAAATCATAGTTAATGTTGTTCTCCCACCTCATTCTTGGTCTACCAACTGGGCGTTTTCCCTCTGGCTTTCCTACAAGAAGTTTCCATGCACGTCTTTCATTCCCCATACGCGCAACATGTCCTGCCCATCGCAGTCTACGAGACTTAACTGTTCTTATTATATCTGGCTTCCTATCAAGACCATGTAGTTCATTGTTCTGTAGTCTTCTCCATTCACCTGTCTGTTCATCTCTCTTTGGTCCAAAAATTTTCCTAAGAACTTTATTATATATCGAATACTCTCTCCAGTGTCCTAGGACTCGTCCTAAATTATTAACGTATCGAAATTTAAAAATTATTAACCAGCAAGCTCTAATTGCAGACGCTATCGACATGCCGTGGCATGATATTTGGACCCTATTCACAATTGACGAAAAATTGCTTAAATTTAACAATATGATATTATAACTTTACGACAAACATGCCCACTTGAAGACTAGACGAATTACTAAATCCCCAGCTCCCTGGATGTCCCACGAAATTCGACTACTGATGGCTGAGAGGGATGCTGCTTTTCGAAAATATAGACGGGACAAAAGTGACGCTAACTTAAGACAATATAAGACATTAAGAAACAAAACGAATCAAAACATTAGGAACGCTAAGTTGCGGTATGCTCATAGTCTCATTGATCCAAACACAAATGCAAGTGATATGTGGAAACGTATTAGATCAATGGGTCTACGGCAGCCGACAACCAAAGGAGAGAGCATTAACATATCACTGGACGATCTAAACCAATATTTCACATCATATGCCACACTTAACATAAACACTACGACCAAACAACAAACTATAGATGAGCTCCTATCCACACCTACTCCTTCCCGAGAAAAATTCTACTTTTCCTATATAATGCCAATCGACGTTAAACTATCCCTGGACCGCATTAGAACTAAGACACAAGGTATAGACAATATAAGTATCGACTTTTTAAAGAAAGTACTCCATGTCATACTCCCAACTGTAACCCATATATTTAATGCCTCAATCATGACCTCAACTTACCCCGAACTCTGCAAAAAAGCTATAGTCAGACCAATCCCTAAAATTAAATTACCCGTAACACCAAACAACTTTAGACCAATCAGCATCCTCCCAGTCCTATCTAAGACCTTGGAGCGCATTGTTCATGGACAATTAACTGATTACCTTAACACTCATAACATACTCGACCCATACCAATCAGGTTTTAGGACAGGCCATAGTACGGCAACCGCACTTCTTAAAGTTACCGAAGATGCGCGTGAAGCAATGGACAATGGCCACATGACAATATTTACACTCTTGGACTTCAGCAGAGCTTTCGACACAGTTGACACTGACTTATTAATAGCAAAATTACGCGCTCTGAATCTTTCGGACAATGCTGTTAACTGGCTTGGATCCTATCTTCATGGTCGCCAGCAATGTGTATCCAATGCAGAACTTTCCTCATCCTGGCTATCACTGAAGGGTGGCGTCCAACAAGGTTCAGTGTTAGGACCACTTCTGTTCTCTATCTATGTTAATGATATATCCACTAGACTTACCAATTGTCGATATCACCTATACGCTGACGATTTGCAAATTTACATTCACTCCCATCCTGACGATGTACATGACACACTAGACAAATTAAATAGTGACCTAGACTCAATTTCCCAATGGTCGAAGAAACATGGACTTGATGTAAATACTGACAAGACACAGTGCCTAATTATAGGACATCGGCGAATCCAAAGCATTATAAATTACGAAAATATCCCTACCATTCTCCTAAATGACAAAAATATCCCCTACAGCTCAGTAGTAAAAAATCTGGGTATCTATATGGACCAACACCTAGACTGGAAAATCCAGGTGAATAATACCTGCAAGAAAGTGTTCTCAATTCTTCACTCCCTAAATAGTTTTAAAAAACTTCCTTCCTACAAAATTAAAACAAATACTTGTACAGACTCTTATAATGCCACACTTCGACTACTGCGACATATTACTGACTAATCTTACAACTGATCTATCTGACAGACTACAGCGTGCTCATAATGCGTGCATTCGATTTATATTCAATCTCCGTCATTATGACCACGTGTTCTCCTTCATTTCAGGCCTTATCATGGCTACGCCTAAATGACAGAAGAACTTTACATTCACATACCTTACTATTCCAAATTCTGCACACATATTTACCAACTTATTTAACAACACGTTTTCAACATTTATCGGCTCATCACAATTTAGGAACAAGATCACAAGACTCTTCTTTACTTTTGATACCACAACACAGGACCTGTCTGTACTCTGAATCTTACACAATATCTATGGCTAGAGCATGGAACTCACCTTCCCAGTCATGTCAGGGACTGTCAATCGCTATCATTATTTAAATCCAAATTAACTGATATCTTAAGTTCGACACAATGAAAACATTAACTACATAACAACTATATAGAGCATTCTATTAATAATCATGTAGGAAGCTACTTACTTTATTTTATATCATTTTAATTTTATTATATTCTATGTTTTTTGTTAGCATTAGCTAGTATTAGATCCATCATCATTGTATTTTGTTTAGTCTGTATTTTAATATCTTAAAATTGTAATATGTACGTAATTTTTGTATAATTTTACTATTCGCTGGTTGAGTGGAAGAGAAGGCCTTATGGCCTTAACTCTGCCAGCTAAAATAAATCATTAGTATTATTATTATTATTCTCAAATACTCGTAATCTCATTTCCTCCCTTAAAGTAAGAGTCCATGTTTCGCACCCATATAATATAACTGATAGAATAATAGTTTTATATATTTTCAGCTTAACGTTTTTTGAAAGGAGTTGGGACATCAAAAGTCTCTGCAATGCATAATAGCATGTATTTCCAGAATTGAGCCTATGTTTAATTTCTTTGTGCATCTCATTCCTGTTTGTGATTATTGTTCCTAGGTATTTGAATTCAGCCACTTCCTCAAAATTTCCCTCATTTGTCATTAGCTGTCCATTTCCATTATATACTGAATTTCTACGTGTGACCATATATTTAGTTTTATTGATATTTACTTCCAGTCCTAATTTCTTAGTGTTACTCAATAGTGTGTGCGTGTTGGCCTTTAGTATCTCCTCGCTATCGGCGAGTAGTACTAAATCATCAGCATAAACTAACAGCTTATTAATACCATTCAGCTGTAAGCCCTCCTCATTCTCTAAAGTTTTAATGGCATGCTCTAGTACAAAAGTAAATAGTAGAGGAGAAAGTGCATATCCTTGCTTCAACCCATTCTGGACTTCAAAAGTGTCTGAAAACTGTTTGCCTACACGCACCCTACTCTTTGAGCCATTTAGACACATTCGTATAAGTCTAACTAACTTTTTAGGAATTCCGAACTCCAGCAGGATACTATATAACTTCTCCCTCTTAATTGAATCATATGCTTTTTTGAAGTCTACATATAGTTGATGTACAGTACCATTATATTCCCATTTCTTTTCTAAAATCTATCTTATACTAAAAATCTGATCTGTTGTAGACCTGTTTCTTCTAAATGCACATTGATGATCTCCTAGAATGTCATCAATATAGGGAGTAAGTCTGCTTACTAATATATTTGTTAGAATTTTGTACGAAGTTGAAAGTAATGAGATGCCCCTGTAGTTGTTGCAATCAGTTTTATCTCCTTTATTATAAATTGGTACGATAATTGATTCCTTCCATTCATCTGGAAGAGCTTCATTTTCCCATATCATAATAAGCAACCAGCGTATCTTGTCCATCAATTTTTCTCCCCCTGATTTTATCAGTTCTGCTGGGATCTCATCTGAACCTTCAATTTTTCAATTGCCATTTGAACCTCTAATGCACTTGGGTCTGTATGTACATTTAATAGCTGATTAATGTAACTTTTCCACTATTTAATATACTCCTAGAATCTGCAATCATATCCCCATTTTCATTCCGAATTATGTTTGTCCTAGCCTGAAACCTTTTCTTCTCTATACTAATTCCCTGATATAATTCTCTAATGTTCCTATTTTTTGCATTCATTTCAAGATCATTAATCTTCTCTCTCAAATATTCCCTCTTTTTACTCTTTAGTAACTTGGTGGTTTCCCGTCTAACACTACCCAATTGCTCTAAATTTACCTCATTTGGCTCGTGTAACCATTTCATTTTTGCTAGCTTTCTTTTCTTTACAATGTCGGCACATTCCTCATCAAACCATTTCTTGTTTTGCCTCCTTTTTAAACAACCAATGTTTTCTGATGCTGACAATTTAATAGTATCTCTTATAGCCTCCCATTCTTTATTTATATCAGTTTCTTCTTCGTTTGCCACATTGTCATCTGAAGATTCCAGTACTTCAAATCTATTAGCAATTTTGATTTGGTATTCTTGCCGCATTTCATCATTTTCAAGTTTTTAAATTCATATTTTACAGAATCATCTTTAGCGTTTGTTCCTCTCATGAGCGATAGCCGTTGTCTGATTTTCACTCTGACCAGATGATGATCCGAATTCAGTCTGTCCCTCTAACTGATCTAATATCAATGATGCTACTGTGCCAGCGTTTATCCACTAATACATGATCTATCTGGTTCCGAGTTTCTCCATCTGGGGATGTCCAGGTGTATTTATGAATATCCTTATGCTGAAATGTTGTGCTCTTAACAATGAGATTCTTCGATGTGGCAAATGTGACTAATCTAACCCCGTTGTCGTTACTATCTTCATGAAGACTGAATTTGCCTATTGTTGGTTTGAATATATCTTCCCGCCCCACTTTTGCATTAAAATCTCGTAAGACAATTTTCATATGATATCGTGAAAGGCTATCAAATAAGCATTCTAATTCTTCATAGAACTCATCCTTGATCTTGTCATCTTTATCTTCTGTGGGGGCATGTACATTTACAATTATAAAATCATGTCGTTTACCCTTTAGAATTATGTATGATATCCTATCACTAACAAACTTAATATCTCGGATAGCGGATAGGATCCTCCTGCTGACTAAAAAACCCGTTCCAAATGCAGTTCTTTCTGCACCCCCATAGTATAATGCAAAGCTTCGTGATTCCTGACTACCTACTCCTGGCCACCTAACTTCCTGTAAAGCGACTATATCCAAGGGCGATTTATCTAATATATATATATATATATATATATATATATATATGTATAATTAAATATTTGGCTTTGAGCCATGCAAGCTTAAAATGACATAAGAAAAATATATGCTCGGACGGGATTAGAACCCGGTCCTCTGTATTTATATCCCTCTACAGCAATTAATAAGTTGAATGTATTATTATACGAGAGATTAATGTTTGTACCAGAATTTTTCGGTGGCGTAATGGGTAGCGCACTGGTATATATATATATATATATATCAATATAATAAAATTTTTGACATTGAGCAATGCAAGCTTAAAACGACATGATAAGAAAAATAAATGTTCGTACGGGACTTGAACCTGGACCTCTGGATTTAAATCCCGCTACTTCTAATAACAATGAGAATATATTTTTAAAAGAGAAGTGAATGTTTGTACTAGACATGCTCGGTTGCGTAGTCGGTAGCTCAATGGTATATATATATATATATATATATATATATGTAATATTAAATTTTTTGACATTGAGCAATGAAAACTGAAAATGACATGAAAAGAAAAATAAAAGCTCGGACGGGACTAGAACCCGGACCACTTGATTTATGTCCCACTACATCTATTAATAATGAGATTATATTTTTATAACAGAAGAGGATATTTCTACTAGACTTGCTTGGTGGCGTAATCGGTAGCACAATGGAATATATATATTATTGTAATTAAATTTTTGACATTGGTCAAAGCAAGCTTAAAATGACATGATAAGAATAATAAATGCGCGGACGGGCCTTGAACCCGGACCTCTGGTATTATATCTCACTATATCTATTAATAATGAGAATGTATTATTTTAAGAGAAATGAATGTTTGTACTAGACTTGCTCGGTGTCGTAGCCGGTAGAGCACTGGGATATATATATATATATAATCAAATTATTAACATTGAGCAATGCAGGCATAAGAACAAATGATAAAAATAAATGTTAGGACGGGACTAGAGACCGGACCTCTGGATTTACATCCCACTTCTTCTTCTAATAATGAGAATACTTTATTATTAGAGAATTTAATGTTTGTAGTACACTTGCTCGGTGGCGTGATCGGTAGCGCAATGGGATATATATATATATATATATATATATATATATATATATATATTGTAATTAAATTTTGACTTTGAGCAATGCAAGCCTAAAATGACATCATAAGAAAAATAAATGCTCGGACGGGACTTGAACCCGGACATCTGGATTTATATCCCACTACATTTAATAATAATTAGAATATATTATTATAAGAGAAATAAATGTTTGTAATAGACTTTTTCGGTGGCGTAATGGGTAGCGCATGGGATATATATATATATTTATATATGTATATATTATAAATTAATTTTAGACGTTGGTCAATGCAAGCTGAAAATAAGTTGTTAAGAAAAATAAAGGCTCGGATGGGACTTGAACACCGACCTCTGCATTTATATCCCAATACATCTAGTAATAATGAGATTATATTATTATAAGAGAAGAGAATATTAGAAGTAGACTTGTTGGTGGCATAATCGGTAGCGCAATGGAATATATCTATATTATTGTAATAAATTTTTTTGGCATTAAAATGCTTAAAATGACATGATAAGAAAAATAAATGCTCGGACGGGCTTGAATCCGGACCTGTGGATTTATATCCCACTACATCCAGTAATAATCCGAATATATTATTATAATAGAAATGAATGTTTGTACTAGACTTGCTCGGTGGCGTAATCGGTAGCCCACTGGGATATATATATATATATATATATATATATACATATAATAAATTAATTTTTGACATTGACCAATGCAAGCTTAAAATAACATAAGAAAAATAAGTGCACGGACGGGACTTGAGGCCGCACCTCAGCATTTAAATCCCACAACATGTTGTATTAATCAGAATATATTATTATAAGGGAAATAAATATTTGTACAAGAGTTGCTTGCTTGCGTAATCGGTAGCGCACTGTGATATAATATATATATATATATATATATATATATATGTATATATTATAATTAAATTTTTGACATTGTGCAATGCAGACATTAGATGAAATGATTACAAAAATAAATGTTCTGACGGGACTTGAATCCGGACCTCTAGATTTACATCCTACTACATCTACTAATAATAAGTATATTTTTTATTAGAGAATTTTATGTTTGTAGTACATTTGCTCGGTGGCGTAATAGGTAGCGCACTGGTGTATATATATATATATATATATATATATATATAGTAACTAAATTTTGACATTGAGCAATGCAAGCTTAAAATGAGATGATAAGAAAGATAAATGCTCGGACGGGACTTGAACGCGGACCTCTGGATTTATATCCCACTACTTATAGTAATAATGAGAATATATTATTTTAACAGAAATAAATGTTTGTACTAGACTTGCTGGGTGGCGTAATCGTTTGCGTAATGGTATATATATATATATATATTAAATAATAATAATACAATAATTGACATTGAGCAATGCAGGCATAAAATATCATGATAAGAATAATAAAAGCTCGGACGACACTTGAACCCGGACCACTTCATTAATATACCACTATATATATACATATGTATATATATTAATATAATTAAGTTTTTCACATTGAGCAATGCAAGCATTTGTCTTACAGGTAAGCAAAAACCCCGATATATATAAGCCTTGTCACGCAGTGAACCCTGGTTCGATTCGGGTCGGGACAATCTCCTGGGTGAGGTTTTCATGGGGGATTTTCCTCACCTGTAAGATAAATGTCAGGAAGCTTAGGGCCCAACTGTCTCCTAAAATCATCCGGCCATAATCATCATCCCTATCATTATCACCATCTTCATTCACCGGCGTGGAAAGCAACGGGAAGCTACCACACCTATAATTCCCTAGTAAAGCTGCAAATCATAGCATGAAAATGCTATGATTGCAATGGAAGACCTGCCCTCGGACAGAATTACTATGGATGGATATATATATATATATACTATACATGTGTTTGTCACACTACTCCTCCTAAACGACTGGATATAGTTTAATGAAAATTTTGTGTGTTTCTAATTGGGTCCTCGATGGTTAAATTCTCAATTGGACCCTCTAAAACCATCATATGTAGGCGTCACCTGAAGTGAAAATTTAGAAAACGCTTTCGCGGTCACATTTTTCGATATTCACAACGAAACTCAGTACATGCCATTTAAATAACCCGAGATAGGTGTTATCCAAATATGAGCGAAATCTGACAATTACAAGTGGAGGTTTAATTGAAATCCGAAATTAAAAACTGCCTAAACGACTGCACCTATTATGATGATTTTTTTTTTTTTGTGTTTGAATGGATCCCTGGATGATTTAGATTCACAACTGGACCCGGTAGGTGGCGCTGCGATCGGGTTATATGATTTTTATGTCAGATGTGTAGTCATCTGCATTACCGACATATTCCGCGCCACAACAATGTGACGTCATAATGCACGTTTCTTGACCCACAACAGATGGCAGTGAGGGGTTTTCTTGCTAATTTATAAATTAGTGAATTTTATGATAAAAAATAATTTATATTTTTATCGCCCGGCCCTGACACGAGAATTGAACGTCTGCCGTGTCCGCTAGTGTATATATAACTTATCCATACTTTTATTCATATCTCCCCTGTTATTATGAAGGTGTAGCGGTGCTGCCTCGTACGCAGCGGACTCCGGTCATGACAAATGTCATATTAGAGCTTCTTTTTTCAGGTTTTTTTTCCTTACCTATAAGATAAATGCCAGGACACTTTAAGGTCCTTACATATCTGGCCATCATAATGCTAATTTTCATGTTCGCCATGTTTAGTATGTGTGTGACATTCACTAGTGGTGCGTTAAACTGTCCTGGTAACACTACTATCCTCGCACCATCACTGGGGCAGATGAACGAAATGGATTAGATGAGCATGGAGAAATGGTGGAATGAAATTGACAGATTAAATAATAGTAGAGAGATATATTTAAAAACGCTGTAACCGCGTCGTAACCGAGAGGTTTGTGTCATCATGCCTTGGTGCAGAGCTGAGGGGGAAGACATTTTCTCATGTAATTTAGGCCAGTATGCTACTACTAGTACCTCCAAGGATCACTTGTAATTGCGGTAGGTACAATAAGTATCTACTACAGAGTAGGAAAACCAGCTGTAACGGCTGGGGAACTGACCAACATTTGTCTTGAACATTAAACAAATGAGGTGGAGTTTTATTGGTACCGGGGTTTGAACCTCGGACATGCCGTATACACTACTCGCTACTTAAATATTATTTTTTAAAGTGAATTATCTATTTTTAGTTAAATTTATAATGATACAACATTCGAGAGTGATTGTAACAAATTACTTATGTCGCGTGTTTTTGTTTGCAGGTTGAATGAGAGAACAACATGTAACGTAGCTCTGCGCAACTTGCGATTTAATTTCTAAAAATTAAGACATATTTTCAAGAGCGGACAGTATATTGGACATATTGAACGCAATTCTTGCGCCACACTTCATGACGGATGTAGATTGTTTTCTGCGCAGCCGGTTGTCATATCGATAATAATATGAGTACTGTATTTCAGCTGGTGCCCCGCGGGGACTAATGTAACCGCTCCAAAATCAAACTTGAGATAAGCGACAACCGGGTTTTGGAAACAGAACAGACTGAAATGAAGTAGATTTAAAGAAATTACCTATTACTATCCACTACTGGACATAACCCATGTCTAACTACATAAAAAATAAAAAGAAAGAAAAAACTTACCGCCCGTCCCGCTCGCACGTGTTCCAGTTGCAGCTTTTCTGTCATTTATATTCGTATGGTTTCTTCATGTTTACTGCTGACTACCGACGGATTTGCATCGAAACGAGAATAATTCTTCTACCTCCGAGTAGGTTGCCATTTCGGTATCCTAGTTACCACAGAACAAAGAAAATAATGACGTCATATTGAGTTACGTCACCAGTTAACTATATATTACGTCACACGTGTTGATATGAGAAGTTGTGTCATGACCTTGGTTATCTATAATGTTAAACAATGATTTTTTGTGGATATTTACATTCCAGATTCCACTCTACATCAGAGACATGACATGTTCACAAACAAACTCAACAATTTTGTAACCCAAACACCTCACTAACATTAATTCAATAATTAAGTTTATTTTATTAGATCTTGTTTTTATTATTGTTCTCAGCTTGGTCAAATAATCGTTTACTGTGATTTTAATGTGTGACAGCAGCCAAATAAATATATAATTACACAAGTAGATTGGACTGTTTGATGTGGAACACAGAATACATCCAGTTTTGATGCTGAATATTACTTTAAAACCATCTTAATAAATCAACCATAATCCGAAGATTAATGCTTTACAGCATCGTTTCCAACCTGTGGTTCGCGAATCCCCAGAGTTCGCAAAATATTTGAAGGAGTTCGTCAAAACATTTCCGTATCGAGGTTACGCCTATTACTTTTTCCTTAATTTTTGCGACATAATAATAATAATAATAATAATAATAATAATAATAATAATAATAATAATAATAATAATAATAATAATAATAATAATAATAATAATAATACTAATAATAATACTAATAATAATAATAATAATTAGTGTAACATCGGGAATTTATCACATCATTTCAACAATAAATTAATATTAATTAAATAAAAATAAAACTTAGTTTTATTTGATTTTCGTATCTATTAAGATATAATTCAGTGACAGCTGTTTCGGTACACTGTAACTTCTTCAGACATGTAAAAAATTATGAATTGTGTTATTATAGTACATATCAACTGATCTAAGCAACAACACAACAATTTTTTTAAAATTTAACAAAGGCGATTCATTCAAATCAAGTTGAGAATTTAACAGTTTATTACTACTTTTCAATTTATTTATTTCTACAGCCTCCAATAAAGGTCAAAATAAATTAATATTAACCGCCAATCCCTGAGTAGGTTTTAACCGTTAAGGGTTAAGTTAATTTAAGGTTATTAAACATTTTTCTTGGAATTAAATGTTATGCATGTCTACAGTATGTATATTTAAAAGTCACTGGTTCACCCAACTCAGATCTTTGTACAAGGTGTTCGCGAGTCGAAAATGGTTGCGAACCGCTGCTTTACAGCTGCTTTACAACATATTGTTCTTAAAAATAATTTAAACAGATAAAAATTCTAATTGATTGGTAGATTACTGGATAATCGAATCCCCTCTCTGTCGGGTGTTGTGAATGTATTCTACTTACATATTGCTCCTTGTTTAAATGTCCAGCCACGGATATTTAGGGTTAAAGAAAATTGTATGATCGTACAATACACATTTAGCTGTGTTTGTGCTCATCTCTGTGCTATAAAATTTCCAACTTGACACAAAAAAGTAGTTTAAAGTGAGTCAATAAGTGAGGACTGGAATTGTGTTTGTGTTTATTCACTATCTGTACAAATCAACATTTTTGTGTTTGTTAAATATGGTTTATAACTCACTGGCCGCGTGGCTACAAGCTCTCCATACATCCCTATCTCAGCTAATATTTTGCAAACATTTCTTGATTAATTTATCTCCCGCAAATAATTTAAATTAAAAGAAACAAAATGTTTCCTTCCTAATCCATATCTGTGACAATAATTACAGCGGTCAGCCCCACGAGTGTCAATACAGTACCTGGTACAGTATATTTGGAATGTTTCCATCACCCACAGTTTTAATTTCAATTTCAATATTTTTGTCTCACTCAGCTGGTGTGAAAACTTTACCTTTCCATTGGAAAAGCTGCAACATGCTGCAGTGTGTGGAGGTAGCTGCACTTGTTCTTCATCTACAGTTTCGTTACATAAAAAACTGTTTCTTTCTTTTTTTACTGGGAAAGTAGACAGAAAATGACCAAACGCGAACCATTCATTCCTGGACAGAAAAACATGAAACATGACACATTGTGTATCTACAGGTGTATTGAAGAAGACATCGACAATACTCCTAGTTTCAAGTTTCCTAAAATTATTGAAGTAAAATTAAAGAAAGAACATTGACAGTAGTGGATGTGAGACCAGCAGCCGGTTGGTAGGGCAACGCTCGTGCGCCTTTGAGTTTAGTTTAGCTTAAAGAACGGTGAAACGTAATGTTAAAACGAAAACTTCTGAAAGCTTAGAAATACAAATCATTAATCATGTGATATTATATTAACAAGCATTTAAACGATGATAAATGTGGCATTTGGAAATAAATGTAACATTTACCTGACAGAGGAAGCGATGCCCAAACTGTATAACTTTATACATCTAACATATAATTCTTAAATTTGCAATTAATAAAGTATACACCTTTCAGTGATTAGCTTTTTTTTTTAATTTCACATTCAGTTGTTGCTTCGTAACGTCACAGTTATCATATCATGTTATCACAAAAAGGAATTTTTTTAACATTTTTAAATCAAATTATTATTTGAACGATAGTTGAAAAGTTCCCTATCGATTTAAATTTCAAATTTCATCTATTACTTTTGTGGAATCTCCTCTGTTAATGCTCATGAACACAAGAACAACAAACATACGACTGTACATTACTCACACATCCCACACCACGTATCACATATGAAATAGTAAAGGACAAAGCAGCCCGACGAATCAGTTCAAAAAAATACTAACCTATACCACATCTAAACGAACAACTAAAATTGGACGGCGTTTTACATCAACCGGCTAAGCGCCATTAAAAAAGAGAGATTTTAATGTAATTTGTTGCACTGGGTCATGAAGTAAGCGTACGCACACTTTTAGCGCCAAATATTTAAATATAGTCTTGTTATTAAAGAATAATGTAAACACCATCAGTCTATCAGAGATTCTGTTTTCAGCAACAAACGGCTATGAAACTATATCTTCATAAATACTAATCTAAATGTTGCATCATTCAGCTTAACGGCAAATGTTGCCGCTCTTATATTGTTGATGCATAACTGAGTATTGTTGGTTTGGCGCTACAATAAATAGTGAAGATTGTCAAGTCAGTGTGATTTTGTATTGTTATAACGACATCCAGAGCTGAGAATAATGTAGGTATGATTTATAAGAGCTGCCCTGTCTCACTGCAGGCGCGTATTTGTCGCGCGTGAAGTCCATATGCTCCTATTTATAAACGTAAATATTTAAAAAATCAGGCGCTTGTCAATTCAGAGGTCATCGTAATAGACGACGGAGTTAGGAGGTCCACTGGTCATCAGCTAGTAAAAGTCGTTCTCCTATTTTTTTGTGAAATAAAAATGTATCTCTTTCTAATTTTGTTCAATGAAAATTTTCATATATATATATATTCTCAATGAGAATAATTCATATTAAAATATGAGATAAATTATTTGTATTATTACACGCTTTATATTAGCTTGACCTGTATCTATCTATCTATCTATCTATCTATCTATCTATCTATCTATCTATCTATCTATCTATCTATCTATCTATCTATCTATCTATCTATCTATCTATCTATCTATCTATCTATCTATCTATCTATCTATCTATCTATCTATCTATCTATCTATCTCTATCTATCTATCTATCTATCTATCTAGCTATCTCTCTATCTATCTATCTATCTATCTATCCTATCTATCTATCTATCTATCTATCTATCTCTCTATCTATCGTATCTATCTATCTATCTTAATCTATCTATCTATCTATCTAGCTATCTATCTATCTATGCTATCTATCTATCTATCTCTATCTATCTATCTATCTATCTATCTATCTATCTATCTATCTATCTATCTATCTATCTATCTATCTATCTATCTATCTATCTATCTATCTATCTATCTTATCTAGCTATCTATCTATCTATCTATCTATCTATCCTATCTATCTATCTATCTATCTATATCTATCTATCTATCTATCTATCTCTATCTATCTATCTATCTATCTATCTATCTATCTATCTATCTATCTATCTATCTATCTATCTATCTATCTATCTATCTATCTATCTATCTATCTATCTATCTATCTATCTATCTATCTATCTATGTAACGGAATCTTTCAACACGATTTTCACCCACTTAAAATCATTGGATCGACTTGAAACTTTGTATACTTGTAGAGGACCCGTGACAATACAATAATTTCATATTTATTTTCTAAAATCCTGGCCATAATCATCAGAAAATCAAAAAAAGTGTTTTTGTATCAATGTAACGGAATCTTTCAACGCGTTTTTCACCCACTTAGAAACATTGGATCGACTCGAAACTTTGTATACTTGTAGAGGACCCGTGACAATACAATAATTTCATATTTATTTTCTAAAATCCTGGCCATAATCATCAGAAAAACAAAAAAAGTGTTTTTGTATCAATGTAACGGAATCTTTCAACGCGATTTTCACCCACTTAGAAACATTGGATCGACTTGAAACTTTGTATAGTTGTAGAGGACCCGTGGCAATTCAATAATTTCATATTTTGTTTCTAAAATCCTGGCCAGAATCATCCGAAAATAAAAAAAATGAAAACTGGTATAATAGGTTGCGGACTTGTCGAGTTTTTAGTCAATCGTTGTAAGAGCTCAGTTGGTAGAGCAGTGAACTCTTAGTGGTATATAATTTCAGTAATCCATACATCGCTGGTTCAAATCCGGCTGGGAGGTTTTTATATAGAAGAGTATTACTTTTAGCTCATACTACAATAGTATCGAATTTAAATATATTTACATTTTTATCTTATTCTGTAAAATATTAAAACTAAAAAATAAAAAATAAAAAATAGTTTTAAAAAACTAAAAGGACACGCTTTATTAGAAAACTAAAAAATGAAAAATAATTTTAATTTCCAATACGCTTGGGATAAAATAAAGTGGTCAACAAAAAAATCATTTCCAACACAATTAGAATAAAATTAGAGTAATCAACAAAAAGAAAATAATTTTACCATCAAAAGCGTGGGGTGCTTTTTATGATTTTTACATTTTCTTCTTAGAGGGCTTACTTTTACCAATATCTGTTTATTATCAAATATATTAATTGATATAGAGCACCCCACGTTTTGATGGTAAAATTATTTTCTTTTTGTTGATAATTCTAATTTTATTCTATATGTGTTGGAGATGATTTTTTTGTTGACCATTTTATTTTATCCCAAGCGTATTGGAAATTAAAATTATTTTTCATTTTTTAGTTTTCTAATAAAGCGTGTCCTTTTAGTTTTTTAAAACTATTATTTTTTACTTACAGTTACGTGTGCATAACGTATTGCAGTTCAAAGTAAACATTTAGTGAGAAAGTTGACGGACGTCTATCGATGTTTTACTCCAAGGTATACAACATTGTTACAACCTGCTTTTTTTCGTTTTTATGTGTTTTTTGTATGTATTATAATTGTATGAATAAATTGGATTTATATTATTAATTTAACGCGCACATTTCACAATGTAATCCGTATGAATATCACAAAACAAGATATCAATAATAACTGTATTGTGCAAACAAACACTACTAACATTGTGATATATTATTTTACATCAGCAGTGCATACGTATTCCCTAGGCGCTTGGCTGATTGATACATAATAAAATATCCCATACTAATACGCATCGACAGTGTAAACGCCATCTTGTGGCGTTTAACTGATTGATGCAGAACGATTATCACATCATTCTCTTTACATCTAAATGTAGTATTGAAATAAATATAAATTGTTTTTACTGATACAGTACCAATCAGTATATACTGTATTATCATATAAGTGATTATCAAGTCACAATAATTAAATAGCTCTTGCTAGAGTTAAAAAAAAAACTTTAAACTTATTTTTCTCGGAATTTAGATGATGGTGCATACCCGGTTGTTGCATAACGCCGTCCATTTAGTGTTACTGAATATTGATGATTATGTTGTTTATATGCTACAAGTAATGTAACTGTCTCAACTTGTTTTATATCATCTTCCTCAGTTTGTAACGATTTACTCTCTCAAAGGCATTTCTAAAATCAATCTAAGTCCCTAAATTAATTCTCTGTTCTTTTTTAAATTAAACACAATCAGCTTTAAAAAGTGCATAGAACTCACTTGGATAACGATCTGTTGTCATAGTGAAGGCGTCTGAATCTCAGCAACATCATCATCAGTATCAAGGATTAGAACTTTAAGGTCTGTTCCGATCTCATGCTGTCCATCTTTTACTTGGTCTTCCAACATTTCTTCGTCCTATTGGTTTGTAATGAAGATACTGTTTCGGAATTCTATTGTTATCCATCCTATTGATGTGGTCATCTAGTTCTTGGAATCATAATAAACAAACACTAGCGCCTCACGTAATAACACGTTGATACAAGCATAATTAAATGAATTACAATGATATGCAGTTCAATTTTTTGTTTCTGCCTCAAGGGGAAATATTAAGGATTCTTGTTAAGTAGACTGTCCTCAACCAATGTCTGTGTTCAATGTTTTTCAATCATATCAGTTTTTTTTTTTTGCAATTTTGAAAATAAGTAAAAAAAACATAAAAATGGCATAGTTCATTGTTTAAAAAATGTATATAATTTAAGAAGACAATAAACCTGAAATTACTGCTCACGTATAGAGGGATACAAAATCGAAGTCTGTATTCAGATTAAGCTGCAAGCATAGCATAGAAATGCTATGATTGCAGTGAAGGACCTGCCTTCGGGCAGAATTACTATGGATGGATGTATTCAGATTTTCTGTATCGTGCACTGTTCTCTGTAATCTTTAGAAAATAAAAACGGAAAACTCCCAAATTTGAACAAGAATTTCAATAACATCAAATTATTTTTAAAAACATGTTTTAACACCACAGTATAAAATTCTAGTGTATGAAATGAACTATAAAACTTTAAATTATATTAATAAAAAGCACTTGCAATGTGAGGTAAATGGGAGCTTTCAACCTGGGATGTAACGTGGAAGCGTATGCTCTTTACAGAAACAAAAATAACGTGATCTTCAGGTTCAACAAAACCTAAACTTTTTTTCTTACCATCCATCTATATTCATAATACGAGTATATGTCGCACACACAAATTTTGCGCAACATGGTTTATCAAGGTTTAACATCAAAATATGCTAAATATCCTTTTTTTCTTATACTCTTCAGTATCTTTTTGTAAGTATCCAACTGGCACAGGTACAACACAATGAGGGTAATACGTGACATTACAGAAAATCAGAATTTTTGTTCGTAAATAACTTTGCTTCTGCTTTGAAATAATCTCAAACGCTGACTGAGAAGTGAAAAAGAAATTACATAGTTACTGATGACTAGAGCGAGAAATTATATCGAGAAAATTATACCAAAATATGAAATCATAATAACAAATTGTTAAAAATATGAAAAAAAGACACTAAAGTATTACGAAGCTACTATTTTCTAAACTTTTTACACATTCACATTCGAGGGCGGATCGGAAAGTAACGGACAATAATTTTTTTCTGCCTTGGTATTGCAGCTAGAATGTTGAAATTTCACAGAGGTATAGTTTGAAGTTTTCACTACAGATGGTATTTTTTTCTCAGGTGCACCTCTTGCGAGAGAAGCTTGAACTATGCAACAAAGATGGCGCGCATGCTACAGTCGTCCACCTGTGAGGAACAGAGAAGTGTTGTTCGATTTTTGTGGGCCAAAGGGCATAAACCCAGTGAAATTCACAGGGACATGCGTGGCGTGTATGGGGATGATTGTATGGACCGTAGCAATGTCTCCAGGTGGTGCACATTCTTCCAAGAGGGACGCGTGAACCTTAGTGATTCCTGGCCGGCAAACGCTTTGAGACAGATGTGGAAGTGAAATCAGCAGTGCGAAGATGGCTACACTCCAACCAAACGGACTTCTACGAACAGGGCATATTGAAACTGGTAACACGATGGGAAAAATGTGTTGAGAAAGTTGGTGACTATGTCGAAAAGTAGGTAAAAGATGTAAGTTAATTTGTGATTTTTTTCCTTTTTTTTACTATTAAACTTTTTAAAAAAATTATTGTGCGTTACTTTCCGATCCGCCCTGTGGACGACTGTAGCATGCGCGCCATCTGTGTTGCACAGTTCAAGCTTCTCTCGCAAGAGGTGCACCTGAGAAAAAAATACAATCTGTAGTGAAAACTTCAAACTATATCTCTGTGAAATTTCAACATTCTAGCTGCAATACCAAGGCAGAAAAAATTATTGTCCGTTACTTTCCGATCCGCCCTCGTATTAAGGCACTGTATAATTTATAGATGTATTTACCAGCACATAAATGAGATAATTTTACCTTCCTTGTAGCTCAATAAATCAACATGTTCCCTGTATTTCCATTTTAATTTGCTTCTTCATTAATTCTGATCCAGTAAAAATATTATATCCATTATTTGAAGTAATTTTAATGGCACATGCCATAGCGTTCTTGTTTGAACAATCATTCTACAAGCCGGAAGGTCGTGGTTTCGAGCCTCGATTGGGTTAGGATTTTTAGCTGGACCAAACCTTTTGGCGGCATCGCGGCCCGGGTGTCGACTCAGCTCCTAACGGAAATGAGAACCAGATGCATGTTCTTGTGGCAAAGACGGCCATATGTAGAGCCGAAACTTAGTAGATCTGTTGCATTGTTGTTCTGTAGTATTATTATTTAGCAAAAGTTATAAAAATGTCAACATAATTTAAAAATGAACAAAATTCCATAAAGCAAGAAAACTTGTTAATGCAAATTTTCGAAAATTATTTTCAAGATAACTTTGTTGTATTACTTTTAAATGTATAGAGTGTTACCTACTTGCATCGGTATCTACTAACTTATACAATACACTGCTTATTATATGCAGTTACACTCCTAGACGCTGCTAACTACTATTTTACACTGGTATATTTTTTAAACAGTTCTCAAGTTTTATCAGTCTGAATTATCAGTTTGCTCAACTGATAAGAAGTTGATTAGTTTCATGTTTTCCGACACATTTAAATAAGCAAGTTGGCATGAGAAACTGAGTTTCTCAATTGATTCATTGTAATTTATTACCCTCTTAAGATTATTATAAAAGTGTGCTTTAACGTCTTTCTGTACGTACCACCTCCGAAACAACAATAACACAAAGGAAGATCATTATAGGTACAATTTCATTGGAATAATTTAACAGTCATTACGACACTTTTATTTTTGATTAAAGCGACATTTGTTCTGCAGTGACGCTCTGAGCTGCCTTTAACAAGTACGTCATCTGTTAATACAGAACTATTTAATATATTTTTGTAGTCTCCTTAAAGAAAGTAGTTAATATACGATGATTATAATTTTTTTTTCTGATGCCAGCAGCTTTTCTTTTATGACATTTATGGTTTTGTCTCCTGGCATTGGCGGGATTGTAATCCATTTCCTAAGTTGGGGCACCAGGAAGGCGGAGTTACGATATGGTAGGTGATAGATGATAATGAAGCGCCAGGAGAGTACTTAACCTATACTTAACCTAAATTCCAGACCATGGGCAACCACAGGAATAATTCCCTTTAAGGAAAAAATCCCATTATTTGACCAGGAATCGAACCCGGGACCTTATGAACTGTAGTCAGAAACGCTGAGACCATGAGGCTTGTCAAAGATGATCATCATAATATGTAAGGGAGGAGAAAATACTATCAGTATTGAGCATAAAGTGTTTTACTTTAGACAGATGAATGGAGAAGACCACATGACAGTGAGCTACAGGATCTTTATAAAGACATCAGATGTAGTTAAGTCTCGTAGACTGCGATAAACATGTGGTGCGAATGAGGAGTGAAAGAGGAGCATGGATACTTCTTGTAGGAAAACGCCCAGTTGGTAGATCAAGAATGAGGTGAGAGGTTAAGCATGATTAGAGGGAGGTGGATTGCATGGGGGATGATTCGAAAACATTAGTTCAGGAAAGGGATGTATGGAGAACTTATGTACATGCGGCCATGAACCTACGGGTTCGATACTGCAAAAAGGCTAGTTACTTAGTGCTATTTGGGATCTGCTTGTAGGAAAATCAGAGATATAGCGTCCAGTATTGAGACTAAGAATGAGGTGGAAGAATAACCTTAACTATGATTTGAGGGAAGTACATTATACAGCGGATGATTGGAAAGCATTAGCTCTGGATAGGAATGTATCCGGATAGTGAGTGAGTTAGCGACGTCTAGAGTCCTGTAATGCAATTCCAGAATCGAGTCTATGTTAAATGTCACAAGACCTATATACATTTTATTTAATTACTCGAAATTCAATTTGAAAGTCAAAATATGACATGTCATAGAAATTTTCCCCTATCAACTATACAAAACTTAATTGACACAAATATAGAAAAAAGTAACAATGCACAAGTGAAGAAGATTTCTTTGTATAAATATAATCAACATTCGTTTGATGTTGGCTAACATGAAGCTAGCAGTCACTTCTTCTGTTACATCATTCACAGGTGGAAACCTGACACAGAATAACCTAATACTTTTAGCAAATAGACATATATTGAAGAATAAGCTACATAATATTTACTATACCACTATGATTCATCCGCTAAATAGATTCCTATTTCAATAAAAATTTAGCGATTTCGCTCGCTCCGGACAAATCATGTTGGTAATAATGTTTTGATAGGTGGCGCATCGAGTTACATCTTCCCAGCGTGCCTCAGTTCAGAATGTGTGCGGTTACTGACATGTAATTAGCCATTTTGATAAATTTAGTAACATCAATTACTGAATTAATACATTATTCTAAAAGTTATAGATATTTATATTTTTAACAGATGAACATTAATGACGATAGTGTTCTCAGTGCATCCTACGTGAACCTTGTAAGTAATCGAACTTTTACCGTCTCGTTGTAAAGTAATGCAAGTGCGCGTGTGTAAGTATGAACCATAACAAATACGAACATGTTTAGACTCGAGCCTGAATAGAGAAGGTAAGTTACCACACATGTGAACTGTATTCTCAATAAGAGTACCTGAACATTCCTGTCACACAATCACCTTTTACTGTTAAACTGAAACCAATAGTATCATTATTGAACCTGAAGGTCATGGACATACATCCCTTTTTTCAGATAATGCTTTGCAAACATCCCCTGTATAATTTACTTCGGTTAATGTTATTCTGTCGTCTACCTACTGGGCGCTTTCCCTCTTGTTTTCCACAAAGAGTTTCCACGTCCCTCTTTGATCCCCTTCATGTCACATGTCCTGCCCATGTTTACGAGATTTAACTGTGATTATTAGATCTAATTTATTGTATTCATCATGTAGCTTACGCAGTCTTCTCCATTCACCTATTCAACTCTCTTTGGAGCAAAATTTTTCGTAAGAACTTTCTTTTCAGATACTCGTAATATTGTCTTCTCCCTTAATGCGACATCCAAGTTTCGCATACATACAATATAACAGGAAGCATAACCGTTTTATATATTTGTATGTTTTTTAGAGAGGGTGGAATGACAAGAGTTCCTGCAATGCGTAATAACATGCTTTCCCAGAATTGAGCTTATGTTTAATTTCTTAGTGCATTTCATTCCTGTTTGTAGTTATTTGGGCTCAACTGCAGTTCTACCAGCGCTTGATTTTTCAGTTATGTTGTTGTAAAGTATAGCTCTTCTTCTGTATTTACTAAATTATATAATATTTTTAACTTTTTCATACAATTTTTATAACATTATTAGAAATTTTGAAGTATTTATTTAAATACGCAAATCACAGCATTATGACACTGTTAGACAGAGGCAATGCGATTCGATCACAGATAACAAAAATATAAACTCTACGATACTAAATAACAGAGTTTCGTTGTGTTTTGTTTGCATTTATTACCTTATAGAGGAGTTCCATTTTTGTTTATTCATCACATCTCCCTTCACTGACCAGCTGAGCAGAGATACATCTAAAACAAAAGCAAGTTTTATTTATATTGAAACAAGCTGTTGGTATGATGACGTAGTGGGTGGTATATTAAAACTAAATATAGGTTTACACGTGGAAATGCATTATAGGCTGTAGTGGAAATTGAGGGCGAATGAAAATTAGGATATTCTGAAGAAGTGGCTGAATTCAGATTAAACATAGGATCAATTCTGGACATTCACGCTATTATGCATAACAGAGCCTCTTGTCGTCCCAACGTCTTTCAAAAAACGATAAATTAAAATATATATAATCTTCTTCTTCCAGTTATATTGTATGAATGCGAAATATGAACTCTTACTCTAAGAAAAAATTATGAATATTTGAGAAAAAAGTGTCAAAGAAACAAGAATAGACAGGTGAATGCAGAAGTGTACATTATATCTATAGGAAGGCAGATATAGGCCTAAGTCTCGAAGATTGCGGTGAAGAGGACATTTGGCACAAATGGGAAGTAAAAAGGGGCATGGAATCTCTTATAGGAAAACAGCCAGTAGGTAGACTAAGAACGACATTAACCATGATATGAGGGAGGTAAATTATACAGGGGATTAGATCACAATAGGGATTTGTGGAGACCTTATTTCCGCGCGGCCATAAAAATCATATAGCTCGGTGTTACGTATATTTCCATTCAGCTGTCTGTTCATCTTTCTTTGACCCACACATTTTCCTAAGAACTTTATTCTCAAACACACGTAATCTTTTCTTCTCCTCTCATTTCCTGCACCTCTGTCTTCCTATCTGTGATAATTTATTTATTTAATTAATTTATCCTGGTGGAGTTAAGACCCTGTTACACTCAACAGCACAATCACAATTAACTCTGTTATTAAACACTAAATTACAACGTGACCATTAATACAATATCAAAAAGAGTAAATTTAATGATAATTAAAATAAAATGTACACAAGCATGACTTGATCGATACTCAGTTCCTATCTAATGTGCATCAAAACAGTAAAAATAATAATTTGTTGTTTATACAGTATTTAAAACACCAACATCACATATTTGTCAATCTTAATTAAATGCTTATAAAATAAATTATATCATTATTAAATTGTTGAAAGAATACTATCAGTGGAGGTGTATAAGTTAGTTTGTTTTTGAGCAATTGTTGAGTTATAATGTCTGTGACGTAGAGCGGGCCACGTTCTGTCAATGATACACAGTGCGATGACCTGCTGATGGGACCGAGTGTGTAATGACCACTTGTTTACATTTGTTCTAGTGAGTTAAATTAAAGTAAGCAGAGGCCAATTAATTCAAAGAAACAGCAGAAAATCGCAACGTAATAAACAAAAGCTAATGACAAAACATGTGTTCCATTAATTAACACTAAGAAATTTGGAAATTTTGGGTTAAAAGTAAATGTCAACAAAATTAACTCTATGGTCACATATTACATAGGCCCTAATTGAAATGGACAGTTAATGACAGATGAAACAAACTTTGAAGAAGTGGCTGAATTCAAATACCTAGTGACAATTATTATAAAAAAATGAGATCCACATAGAAATTACACAGGCTATTGGTTCAACTCTCAAAATGCATTCTATTATGCATACTGGGACTCTTGTCATCCTAATTTCTCTAAAAAATGAAGCTGAAAACATATAAAACTGTTATTCCCCCAGTTCTATTATATGGATGTGAAACATGACCACTTATTTAAGGGAGGAGAAAAGATTACGACTATTTAATAAAATTGTAAGGGAAATTTTGGACCAAAAAACAGACAGGTGAATGGAGAAAACTATATAATAATGAGCTACAAGATATGTATAGGAAGCCAGATATAATAAGAACAGTTAAGTCTCGTAGACTGCAATTGACAGGACATAGAAGCTTCTTGCAGGAAAACTAGAGGGAAAACATCCCGGGTTCGATAGTGCCAGTGCGTTAGTTAGTTATAAGCTTTGCAGACGAAATTGCTTCTTCTTCACGATCAAATAAAATTGTGTTTTATCTAATACATATTTTAGATTAGATTATTAAGTAAACATATCCGTGTTTTAAGACACAGTCAACTTGATTTTTGTTCAATGTATCACCCGTCTCGACTCTACAGTGTTCCTGCTTCCACACTCACCACTCATGCCACAATTTATTTGGACTAAATCCTCTCTTAGGCCTTATTCTATCCTAAGTTGAGACACAGGCTCGGAGTCATGAGGAAGTACATGAGCGTGACCGCCACAATCACATATGTTAAACATCTTGTGGTTTGCTATTCACCTAACATGAAATGAGCTGAATGAAATGACATGATACCGGAAGGTAGAGGAGTGGAGAATGTTGCAGCATGCGCTAGCCATGTGTTGCACAGCACGTCTTTTTGGTAACAAGATCTCAGCAATTACGTTTATATGATGCAGTTTGTAAATAATACTATTGCTGTTATTATAAGCAATTTATTGGTTTGGAATTGCAAAATGAATATTTGCAGATTTCTGATTGATCTCAGATATTTTGTGTAATGTAAGCAGTATTTACCTTTTAGAATGTTATAATTGAGCAGTTCCATGGACTAACGGTTTAAGTGCAAAAACATAGTTTTGAGTAAACTGAAATACGATATTATTTGTTGTGTGTTCCTATGACAATCCATCAAACTTTGGAAGTATAGAGCATTCCTTAAACAAAAAAATGAAACGAATGGTTATTATTGAAATATAATATTTAAAAAATGTTAATAGCTACTTTCTTTTTAAGTTGTTAATTCACAGAATATCAATAAATGTTTTTATTGGAGAATGTTTTGTAAAATAAGAATACAGACACTTTGTTAACTTTATACATATCCTTTGGTACTGCACTCTGAAACTAACGTATATACAGAAAAATAAACAATAGTTTTAAAAAACTAAAAAAAAAACACGCTTTATTAGAAAACCGAACTAAAAAAATTAAAAATAATTTTAATTTCCAACACGGTTGGGATATATAATTTTCCCATCAAAAGCGTGGGGTGCTGTTTATCAATTAATATATTTGATAATAAACAGATATTGGTAAAAGTAAAGTCTCTAAGAAGAAAATGTAAAAATCATAAAAAGCACCCCAGGCTTTTGATGGTAAAATTATTTATCCCAAGCGTGTTGGAAATTAAAATTATTTTTCAATTTTTTAGTTCGATTTTCTAATAAAGCGTGTTTTTTTTAGTTTTTTAAAACTATTATTTATTATTTATTTTTTAGTTTTAATATTCTACAGAATAAGATAAAAATGTAAATATCTTTAAATCCGTTACTATTGTAGTATGAGCTAAAAGTAATACTCTTCTAAAAAAACTCCCAGCCGGATTTGAACCAGCGACCTATGGATAACAGAAATTATATACCATTAGAGTTCACTGCTCTACCATCTGAGCTGTTACAACGACTGACTAAACAGTCGACAAGTCCGCAACCTATTATACCAGTTTTCATTTTTTTGATTTTCTGATTGATGATTCTGGCCTGGATTTTAGAAACAAGCTATGAAATTATTGTATTGTCACGGATCCTTTACAAGTACACAAAGTTTCAAGTCGATCCAATAATTCTAAGTGGGTCAAAATCGTGTTAAAAAATTCCGTTACATAGATACAAAGACACCTTTTTTTTTATTTTCTGATGATTCTGGCCAGGGTGTTAGAAAATAAATATGAATTTATTGTATTGTCACGGGTCCTTTACACGTATACAAAGTTTCAAGTCGATCCAATGTTTCTAAATGGGCGAAAATCGTGTTCAAAAATTCCGTTACTTAGCTACAAAGACACTTTTTTTATTTTCTGATGATTCTGGCCATGATTTTAGAAACAAAATATGAAATTATTGTATTGTCACGGGTCTTTTACAAGTATACAAAGTTTCAAATCGATCCAATGATTTTAAGTGGGCGAAAATCGCGTTAAAAATTCAGTTACATAGATAGATACAGGTCAAGTTAATATAAAGCGTGTAAAAAACTTTAATTTTGTATGGGATGTTAATTATATAATTTTTTACCTGGTAAGTCAGTCGTCCTCAACTAAGTTGTTAAACATCTTCAAGTTATTCTAATATCGAGGCCTTTCGAAAAAATGTTTCATTTTCTGCGTTTTAACTGGGACTGTTCCAGTTAAAACGCAGAACATGAAACATTGTTTACGAAAGGCCTCCATATTAGAATAACTTGAAGAAGTATAACAACTTAGTTGAGGACGACTGACTTACCAGGTAAAAAATTACATAATTAACATCTTATTACATAACCTCAACGGTGCTTTAACATGAATTTCAATAGTGTTAATTTTGTATAGGTTAAATTAAAAAAATATATTAATAATAATAATAATAGTAATAATATTAATAATAATAGTAATAATATTAATAATAATAGTAATAATATTAATAATAATAGTAATAATAATAATAATATAATTTTTTTAGTAAGCCCATGTTTTCCCTTTTCAGAGAGGAATTTGAACCATAGTAATTTAGTTACACTTGTTTTCGTATAGATGTCATTTGAGTGGGCCGTGGTGAGCGTTACGCCTCATACTGACATCTAGGAAACCGAGGTAGTACTAGGACGGGGAAATTCGCTAAATTTTGCTTAGAGGCCTTTTCATTCAGGCTTAAGGAATTTTTACGGGCATGAAAATCTTCAGACTCGGGACCCACTGCTTAAAATCCCTCCCGGACGACTTGCTCCATGGATTTTTCCGTCCTAAAAAATCAATCGACCCCGGCCGGGTTTGAACCCGCGACTCTCGGGACCAGAGGCAAGGAGCAGAACCACTAGTCCACCGCGGCCGACAATAATAATAATAATAATAATAATAATAATAATAATAATAATAATAATAATAATGTTGACGCCTCAGGTTGGCTGCCTTGAGTGGTTGGCGGGAGTTGTCAATGTTGGCCAACCTGAGTCCTCTCGTGGTTTGAACCGCGTGGCGTACGCACCCTTCTTGTGCTTGTGGAGCTCCTAGCGAGCGGTCGTGTGTGCGTGTGTCTCGCAGATGGCGACGTGTTTAGTGGTGCGCCTCTGCACATAGTGTTTAAGCCTCTGCCCGAGCACATAAATAACTGTGAGTGATAAATTAAGGCTGAAATCAATAGCCACACATTATAAGCATTATTAAGTGAATTAGAAGAGTGACGCTCTGTGTAAGTACTTTGTGAGAGAACTGAAAGCGACGAGAGCACGTGGTAAACTTACTGAACAAGACGTGAGCACGTGTAAATTACTTGTTTAAATATATTCTTATCTTCATATGTTTAATTATTTGTGTCACAGCATTTCCTAAAATACAGTCCACTTTCCAGAGAGAAGAACTTTATCGCTATTTACAGGTTAGAAATAAAGCTCAGTGAACAATTACCTGTATGTGTAGTAGGTATTTATTATTATTCTGCTACATATTTTTGGTCCTCCGGGCCGGATCTAACAGCCGCCTTGTGAAAAATCGTGATATTGTGACACAAAAAGTATTGCTTACGTGAAAAGCTATATTAAACAAAGAACTGTGAAAGCGTTACCACGTGGTGTTCCCGTGATCAACAAAGAACAGTGAAAGCGTTACCACGTGGTGTTGCGGTGTTCAACTAGTGGACCGCGACCCCCTTGCAGAACTTCGAGTTTCGAGAAGTCTAGTTCCAGTGCAAGGAAATATCATTTTGATAGTGAATTGTCTACGAGTGAGCTATCCTTTGATATCAACGGTGCTGTGACCTTCTAGCAGCGTGGTGTCCCAACTAGAGTACCACAGATGTCTGGTCTATTGGAAATTCTAGTAGAGACCTAAAGATAAGTACTACTGCATGCTTGTATCTCCTATCTTAGAGCTGATATCCTACCTCATTCAGTATTGAGTCGAGCTGACATGATATTTCAAACTTCCATATTATTGGTGTGATTTATATATATATTTTAATTATTTTATAAAATATTTTGTGTTATAGTGTTCGGTAATTTGTTATTTATCAAAATGTCATTTGAAAGTGAGGCAAAGGCTATCCAAAAGCGAGGCATTCTTAAAAGAAGCCTTACTAATTTGGAAAATTATATCAATAGTGAAACCATTTCCCTAAACACCCTAGTAGCTAGACAAAGTAAGCTAGGAGATATTTGGGAACAGTTTGAGGCAGTTAGGAATTTCTTAGAGCTTGAAGTAGATTCAAAGCCAGGTCAGAATCATGCAAGGGATCATGAGGATTTTGAAAATGAATATTATGAGTTGTGTGGCAAGGTGCAGGATTTAATAGAAAGTCTTCAAAAACCTACAGATAGTCATGGTTTTGATGAGTCACGTGCATCTAGTAGATCGAGTTGTAGTTTTAAGTTACCGGCTATTCAGATTCCCCATTTCCAAGGAGAATTGACTGAATACCTCTCATTTAAGAATACCTTTGAGTCCCTGGTGATTAACAATACCAACTTAGATAATGTTCAAAGGCTTCATTATTTATTATCGTCACTTGAAGGCGAACCTAGGCAATTACCCAGTAACTTAGCGATAACTGAAGGCAATTTTGGTACCGCCTGGAAGTTAATTCAGCAAAGGTACGACAACAGACGCATGATATTATCTCAGCATGTTAAGTGCTTACTCAGCTTACCTTCTTGTAGTACAGGTACTGCTGCAGAGTATAGGAAAGTACTTAACCAAGTAAAAGGCAATATTAATGCCATAGAGAATCTTCGGAGTGATGTTCTGTTATCAGATCTAATGTTGCAGGAAATTATATCGAGTAAAATGAAAGGTATTCATAGGTCAGAGTGGGAAGCTAAACACGGTGCTACGGATATCCCTAGCTTAGTCGAGTTTATGGAATTTTTGGAGAGAAAGGCTCAAACTTTGGAGCTCAGTGAATGTAAAAACATTGTAGTGAATGAGAAACTAGATGTAAGGCCTAAAGTGAAATCTTTCCATATTGCTAATGACAGCAAATCGAGATATTGCCATAATTGCAAATCAAATAAACATAATTTAACAGATTGTGAGGAATTCAACCAATTAACTGTAGATGATAGAGTACATTTAGTTGGTCAGATTAGATTATGTTATTATTGCTTTTCAAAGGGGCATACAGCGAGATTTTGTAAAGAGAAACCTTGTTCCAAATGTCAACGCAAACACAATACTTTAATACATTTTGAAAGAAAGCCTAATGTTGAGCATCCAGCTATTGTGTCTCCCACTGCTATGAAGATAACCTCCGGGCTAGGCTCAAACGTACTTCTTAGCACTGCCTGTGTTAATGTGAAAGATAAAGTAGGGCGGTTAGTTAAGGTTAGAGCGTTACTGGACTCTGCCAGCCAGTTATCTTTTATGACTACAAATCTGTTGAGCAAGTTAGGTCTTGCAACCCAATCGTGCAAACTTCCTATTGTAGGTATTGGAGACTCAGATGTCTCTCCAGTCAGTCTTACTTGTAAGGTGCATTTGTTGTCCAGAGTGTCTAACTATAGGTTGAACTTGAATTGTGCTGTCGTAGAGAATATCACATCTCAATGTCCTGCCACCGAGATTGATCATTCAAACTGGAATATTCCATCTAACATTGTGTTGAGTGATCCAAACTTTAATAACCTGCTACGATTGAACTTCTTCTCGGCGCAGACGTGTACCATGATATTGTTTGTTCTGAGACTTTGAGAAGGAAGGGATACCCCACGTTGATCAAAACAGAGTTTGGTTACATATTTTCAGGTGCCTTTCCTGAACTTTGTATTAAGAAAAGAGTAGATCCTCGTTCGGTAAACTTTGTGAAACTTGATTCTCTGGATAAAAAACTGGAAAGGTTCTGGCAGCTAGACGAACTGCAAAACTCTGTTCTTAGTCCAGAAGAGAAAGCGTGTGAACAACATTTCGTTGAAAACGTCCAAAGAGATGAATCTGGTCGTTTTATTGTGAAGTTACCTATACGTCTTGATGTTCCTTCGGTCGCTGAATCTAAGCATACTGTTATTAAGAGATTTAAGCACATTGAGAGTAAGCTTGATAAACATTATCAATTAAAAGAACACTATGTCGGATTTATGAGAGAGTACAGTGATCTAGGACACATGGAGCTTGCACCACCCTTAGAAGGAAACAAGAGTACTTTCTACTTACCGCATCATTGCGTAATTAAAGAGTCTAGTACAACGACCAACAATGAATCGCCAACTAGAGTGGACTCAGAATTGAAGACACAAATTCGGGTACTGATGTCTAAGGTACAAGTGCCTGAATTTGAGAAGTACTCTTCATTTCTCAAACTGAAACGAGTATATGGATATGTACTGAGATTCGTCCATAATACTCGTAATAGAGACAAATTATATTCCGGTTCCTTGTCTTCAATCGAGTTGAAACAAACGGAACTAATGGTGGTGAATCGCATTCAAGCCGTTGAATACAAGAGGGAAATCCACGAGTTAACTTCCAAGAAACAAGTAGATTCTTCAAGTGACTTGAGATCACTTAACCCATTCCTGGATAAAAATGGACTTCTCAGAGTTGGCGGCCGTCTTGAGAATGCTCAGTTGACATTTGATGAGAAGCATCCAATCATATTACCAGCTAAAAATGTTGTGACTAAACTGTTAGTGAAGCATGAACATGAGATGTTGCTTCACTCCGGTGCTCAAGCAGTTCTGTGTTCACTGCGCACCCGTTATTGGATACCTCGTGGTAGAAATACTATTCGTGGGTTAATTAGGTCCTGCTACAAATGTTTCAGAGTTAAACCACCCCGAACTAGTCAGATGATGGGACAACTTCCTGAGTATAGAGTAGAGCAAAGTCTTCCCTTTGTTAAGGTAGGTTTGGACTACGGAGGTCCAATTGTAATAAAGGGAGACAACCCAAGATCTAAGGTGAAATTCAAGGCTTACATAGCACTTTTTGTATGTTTAGTAACTAAGGCTATCCATTTAGAAGTGGTCAGGAGCCTTACTACTATGGACTTTATTGCTGCCCTCTATAGATTTGTTGCCCGCAGAGGACGCCCTTGTCTCATATTGAGTGATAATGGTTCAAATTTTGTGGGTGCCAATAACGAGTTATTGAATTTTGTCAAGAATCATGCGAATGCTATTACCGAGAACATAGCAAATATGAATATTGAATGGAGATTTATTCCTCCTTCTAGTCCCCATTTTGGTGGACTTTGGGAGGCAGGAATAAAATCGGTTAAATCCCTTATGAAAAGGACTATAGGCAAAACTATTCTTAGTTTTGAAGAGTTGTGTACTTTGTTGTGTCAGATCGAGTCTGTACTAAATTCTAGACCTATCTGCACGCCCAGTGAATCCCATGAAGAAATGTACCTAACTCCCAGTCACTTCCTGGTCGGTAGACTATTAACTAGCACTATCCCTCCCGATATAGCCAACTGTCCCCTTTCCTACGATACAAGGTGGAAGGTAGTTCAGGCTCTCTACAGGTCTTTCTGGCAACAGTGGTCCAGACAATACCTGCAGTCGCTTCAGCAAAGGAGGAAATGGCTGTCTGCCGGAAGATGGTGCCCAGCTGTCGGTGATCTTGTGATCCTTCGGGACGACAACTTACCACCTCTGGTATGGAAGACTGGTGTGATCCAACAGCTTCACCCTGGGATCGATGGTGTGGTGCGAGTGGTCACCCTTAAGACTAAAACTGGATTACTTCGACGAGCAATTGTGAAACTTGTTCCCTTACCCAGTTGTGTTGAGAGATTCACCGATGTGTTAAATCGTGAGATCTCTCAAAGGGGGGAGCATGTTGACGCCTGAGGTTGGCTGCCTTGAGTGGTTGGCGGGAGTTGTCAATGTTGGCCAACCTGAGTCCTCTCGTGGTTTGAACCGCGTGGCGTACGCACCCTTCTTGTGCTTGTGGAGCTCCTAGCGAGCGGTCGTGTGTGTGTGTGTCTCGCAGATGGCGACGTGTTTAGTGGTGCGCCTCTGCACATAGTGTTTAAGCCTCTGCCCGAGCACATAAATAACTGTGAGTGATAAATTAAGGCTGAAATCAATAGCCACACATTATAAGCATTATTAAGTGAATTAGAAGAGTGACGCTCTGTGTAAGTACTTTGTGAGAGAACTGAAAGCGACGAGAGCACGTGGTAAACTTACTGAACAAGACGTGAGCACGTGTAAATTACTTGTTTAAATATATTCTTATCTTCATATGTTTAATTATTTGTGTCACAGCATTTCCTAAAATACAGTCCACTTTCCAGAGAGAAGAACTTTATCGCTATTTACAGGTTAGAAATAAAGCTCAGTGAACAATTACCTGTATGTGTAGTAGGTATTTATTATTATTCTGCTACAAATAATAATAATAATAATAATAATAATAATAATAATAATAATAATAATAATAATAATATGATGATGATTATTACTATTATTATTATTAATAATAATTAATAATAATTATTAATATTAATAATAATAATTAATAATAATTATTAATATTAATAATAATAATTAATAATAATAATTAAGAAGAAGATTGAGAGAAATAAATATCGATAAGAAACTATTTCAAATTATTAAACAAATTTGTAAAGATGACACGGATTATGTTAAAATAGGAAGTATAATATCTAATCTTATAAAAACTACAAAGGGATTCAAAGAGGGTACAGTCTATCACCAATTTTATTTGATATTTATGTAGAATTTATATTAATAAAATGGAAACAAAGCTGCAAAGGTTCGGGTATCCTAAGAGGCAACAGATTTTTGCTGATGATCTGATGATCAACTGGTTTTAGCGCAAGACAATTTGATATGAAATTCATGACAAAAACGTTGAAAAACACATATGAATTAAGGGACTTTCAGTAACTTTACAAAAAAAAACAGAATATTTGGCAATCAATAGCAATGAAAGAGAAAATTTAGCACTGGAAGAAGGATTTCAAATAAAGCAAGTGAAACAAACTAAATATTTGGGAATAATTATGGATAACGTTTAAGATATAGGCAAAGACAATACAAAGCAGAAGAATTGAACTGAGTAGAAAAATGTCATCGTTAAATTCAATATGGTGGAATAAGCATATTTGGAAAGACACAAAAAAAATTAGGTGAAACATTGGTGGAATCTGTTGCAGTGTATGGAAGTGAGGTATGGACAATCAATAAGTACTATAAGAATAGACTAATAGCTCTAGAAATGGATTATTTACGCAGAAGTGCCAGAAAGTGAACATTAGAACATGTCAGAAATAAATAAATTATAAACATAATGGAAGCAGAAGAAAACATAATTGAAAGAATTGAAGAGAATGATTTAAAATGATTAGGACATGTTATATGAATGGAAGACAACTATATCAATGGCAACCGACCAGAGAGAAGAAATAAGGAAGACCAAAGTTGACATGGAAGGAAAGCATGAGGATAGCTATGCAAGCGAGAGGTTTAAGCATTGAAGATATGCCCAAGTCGAACATAATAGAAAGCATAAAACTCTCTCCATGAAAAATGGTAATGGGTTAATCTGTGTCAAGGTCTATTAATCTCAGATATACCAACTTCCTGTTTTCTTTATATATATGAGACAGAAATACAATTTTTGTTGTGTTTGATCCACAGGGCACTGGAAAAGCATAGCAACGTGTTCATTGATCGTCATGTCTTTATAAACAACAATGGCGGCGAGATTATCATTCGATGAACGTAAGTGTATACTGAAGTGTTATTGGAAAGTGGAGAATGTTTTTGAAGTGCAACGACGTTGGATGGTTGAATTTGGGACACCACCACCAACAAGGGTAACAATAACAAGAATCCGAGACAAGTTTGAAGGCGATGGAACGGTGCAAGGATATGTTGAAAGGTCGGTGCGGAAGAAAGAGACGTTCGGCTGATAACGAGAGTACTGTTGCAGGTTTTTGCACGATCCCCAAAGAAGTCAGTGAGGGAATGTTCTCGTGAGATTGGTATCAAGAAAAGCAGTGTTCATCGAATTTTGCGGGGCCAAAAATGAAAGCCTTACATTTCGAGACTTCTCCACGCACTAAATGAGGACGACCCAGATAGACGACTGCAATTTTGTGAGTGATTTCTGCAGAAGTGTGACGAAAGAGAAGATTTTCCAGACTCAATTGTTTGGTCAGATGAAGCCACATTCAAACTTAATGACACAATTAATCGCCATAATTGTGTGTACTGGGCTAACCAAAATCCAAATATCATTGAAGAAAAGACCGTCAATCAATCTTCCAGGAGTATCGGTATGGTGTGGTTTGTCTTCCCGAGGATTAATTGGGCCGTACGTCTTCTAAGGGACGGAAACGGGTCAAACTTACCTGGAAATGTTGGAAATCATGATTCCACGTAGGCCTATTGAAGATCTCTTTGAGAATGAAAATGAGGTTTACTTCCAACAAGACGGGGCTCCACCACACTTCCATGTCGATGTGAGAAATTTTCTCGATCACACATTAAATCAGAGATGGATAGGACGAAGAGGAAGTGCTACGGAGTTCCCGTTTCGATCTCCTGATTTAACTTCTCTCGACTTTCTTTGGGAAACTGTAAAGAACACGGTGTACGCCACAAAACCACAGCCACTGGAGGAAGTGAGAGATCAGATTGAACATGCCGTCAATGGCATTCCAATAACAATAATCCAAAACGTGTGTCGCTCTGTTCAACGTCGTTGTTGAAAGTGTACTGCGGCAGGAGTTGATCATTTTAAACATGTACGGGCATAAGAAATAAAACATAAATTGATTGTATTTCTGTCTCATTTCGTTGCTGAGAAATAACGTTTCAACTAGTGTATATATCAATTTGTGACACTCTGTATATATATTTTCATAGCTAATGTAAAAAATTATTATTTTCATAAATATAGGGCCTACATGTTATTTGCAGTTTTAATATTCACAGTAATATAATATACGGTTAAAAACTATAATATAGTTACCTTGTAGGTCCGTCTCCTCAACTTAAGTTCTTTTAAAACTCTGTAGGCCTTTCGGGACTAGTCCCATCATGAACAGAATGCATTAGGTCCGTTCTTGTTGACCCTTGTTGAAGTTTTAATATTTATAAAACAATCTAAAAATACATGCCATGATTTTTTTTTTTTTTTCCATTTTAGGTTATTTTAATTCCATTTATTAATTTTCATAGCTAAAGGGAAAAATTATTAGGCCTTCTTTGGAAAATACAGAGCGTACAGATTATTCGTAATTTAAAATATTGTAATAATTACTGTCCGATATAAAAAATCTATATATTTTTCCTTTTATATTATTTGCATTCAATTTATTTATTTCTGTAGGTAACTCGCTAATATATGGCGTGCTGCTACGCCTAGATAAATGAAATGTGTTTTTATGTTTAGTAAAAAGAAAAAATACAAATTCATATCGTAATTATTTTTAGATACCGCGTGCTGATTACATGACGTTGCCTGGAAATCTATTTATATTAATCTCCTTTGCACCAATGAGATGAAAGACAAAAATGGTTTTTGAGAGTTATCCGTAAATGATAGACATGCTGTCACGGACTTCTTGTAGAAATTCGTCACATATTCAATTCTGTGTGCATTATTTTTTTTGTATTTTTTTATGGTTTGGGTAGCATAAGTCACCATAAAGCAACATTTTTAGTGCACAAATGGACTTTCTTTAGCTCCTATTTTAAGCTCACCATACAAATCTATCTTGCTGTAATATTTTGCATACATTACCCTAATCCTTCAGCATACCTACATTGCTTAAAAACCCAATAAATATTGTATTACATTTTTTCCCTTGAAAATTTGTTATTTTGACCCTTTTGAACCCATTAAATGTGAAAATAAAATTATAAATAACAAAATCTCAATTCATGACCCCCATTAAGCCCCGCAAATTTTTTGGACCCCCAAAAAATTATTTGGCTCCCTAGCAAGCTATTTAGATCAAAATTGAGTATATATCTTCTTAAACTATACTTCGGGACGCATGAGGATAAAATTCTCGTTCTACAAATAAAGGTCAAAGTTATACTTCCACCTCAATCTTGGAATACCTCGTGGCGCTTTCCCTCTGGTAATCCAGCAAAATGTTTCCATTTTTCACTTTCACTCAGCAAACATGGCACACGTTAAGACCATCGCAGTTATCATATTTGGTTTTCCACAAATAGTACGTAGATTCCTCTATACTCGTATCCGATTTATTTTTTTAACGAATGTTCACTTCCGACTTACTCTCAATCGCCGCAAAGTTTTCCTCTCACTAAGAGTGACCATGTTCCTCATTCTCCTTTTATTTATTTTTAGTTTAACAAAATGTTGAATGACTAGAGTCTATATATTGCAAAACGACTTGCCATTATAGAGTTGAGCCTTTGTTTAATTTAATTTTGCACGTCAATCCTATTAGAATTTCGTTGTCCGTCGCTGTGGCGTAGCCGGTAGAGTCCATTACGGCGACCCGGGTTCCATTCCCGGCGAGGCAAGGATTTTAAAAAAATCTCTAGCTTGGGGCTGGGTGTGTGTCGTATCCAGTTGTACCTATTAGGTTTAATTCCTAAAAAAATGTAATTTCTTCACTTTTCAAAGTTTTACTCTTTGTTGTCAGATGTACATTCCCATCCAATATAATAATAATAATAATAATAATAATAATAGCTTTATTTTAGTATTTCTACGTGTAACAAAATTTTGTTTTATTGGTATTTACTTATTGCCCCAGTTTCTAAGTATTATGTTATACAATGTAAGTGTTTTGGCTCGTAGGATTTTCTAACTATCGCCTAATAAATGTAGGGGCCTACCTGTGATTAATATCGTTCTCTTGCGATCCGCCTAAATTCTCTGAATATTTATTGAATCTTCTTCTACGAAGTTGAACAGCAGATGAGAAAATACATCTTTTTTTTAACCAATTGTAAATTTCAGAAGTATATAAAAATTGTCTGTCTTCTTACACTCTACTCTTGGTGTCTTTAGGACACATTCGAATGAGTCTAACATTTTACGAATCCATATTCTACTCCTATCACCGGGATACTATAAAATTTGCGCTTCACTTATAAACTCAAAGCCTCTTGAAGACCACATGTTGTTGAGGATTTTCATTTATTTTATGTAATACAGGGTGTTACTAAATTTCCATTGCAGACTTTGAGGACGTGTAATGGGGACCGAGAAGATTACGTTTACCATAGGATGTCCTGAAACTTGCAATTTTCCCGCTACACGCACGTAAAATGCCAAAATACACGTTCAACTCTCCTGCATTTTCGACGTCGAACACCCTGCACGTTCTCCAGACTTGTCTTAGCTACATTACTGTTAGTGGGGTGAAATTAAATCCTTGGTTTACCAAATTCCTGGGCATCCAACGAAGACTTACTGGAGCGAATTATGGGTGTGGCGGATGTTACAACACCAAGGATTCGTAATCGTGTATACCAGAACATGTTACAGAGGAACCGTATCTGTGTTGACGAAGGTGGTGGACACATCGAGTCCTTCTTCTGGAACAAGACGCCAAGTAGCGGGCGTCAGAGAGAACAATGTGTGTTGTGGTATTTAGCTTCTAAAGGAAAACGGTACGTTTTCCGGACATGAGTGCCTGTACTAAACGTAACCGTCTTGGTCACCACCACACTACACGTCTTCAAAGTCTGTAATGGGAATTTATTTACATTCTGTATATCGTAAACTGAACTTTTAAACAATTGTTAGCCTATTATTCTAAATCCACATTTATAGTCACGTATTAAGCTGTAAATGTGATGAGTGAGCCTTGGAAGCTAATATACTTTTTAGAAATTAAATTAAAAATAAAGAAAACGTTTGCACATACTTTATCTACTTTCTTGTAGATTAGTGCGACATTAGAACATTTTCATTCATTTGGAAGAGCCTCATTTTCCTAAATCATGCCAAGAAATCGGTGTATGTCTTGTATAACTTCACTCCTCCTGCTTTTATTAGCTCATAATCATCATCATAAGGCTCTACAACTTCAAAATTGAATGTTTTAGCCTTCTCAATAATCTTCCTCCAGACTCTTCTATCTTCTGCCAAATTCAGGTTTGTCAGCCTCATCTTCTTCAGATCCTCCCAAACATCAACCTGCCATATCTTCTTAGGTCTACAAACACATCTAGTTCCGATAGGCTTCCATGTATATAGTTTTTAATTAATCTCTGTTGATCCATTCTTATCAGATGTCCAATTTAATTAGCTCTTTGAATTACATTCCAGGTTCCTATATATAAATATTATTCTTATCCGATTGACTCGCTTGTGTCTAATACCATTAACCTGTCTAGCTGATTCATATTGAGAGTTGAAAACAAGGTTTGTTTTTACTGTGATAGGGCGCTAACCTAATACCAAACCCCCAAACTGGAGACGCGGGTCCATTGATTTCGAGGTTTTCATCCCCTAGACGAGTTGCTTTCACCACAGCTTAGAGACTGTTCTTCCCTTTAGATTTAATCCCAGACCTAGATGATTATCCACTCATTATAGTGGTTATATGTGATCAGCATGTTGGTTCCCATATTTGTTATAGCTGATTTTCTGAAACTAGAGCTGATATTTATTTTAGCTACCCAAATTCCTCACAACGCAAGATCAACACAAGTCCCATACTAGCTGAAATTCCGAGAGAAAATATCTTTCCCCTTTGGTACTCAAATTAGTGCAAGTCTTGTGGCATCTTTATGAACACATGATCCTCGGCTACAACATAAGACTAACCCAATTTATTCCAAATCTTATTGCACAAACTGAGTGCATAAAATGTGATTGTTAAGATTAGGTATTTCAAATACATATATGACATTTTTAATAAAGTAAAATAAGAAAAAAACTTTTTTAGAATTTTTTTCTTTTGTTTTAATATCCAAAATTAGAGAAACTAATATATTCCAATTAAATTTTGATCATTAGAGCTGGAGAGTTGATATTCAACATGGAAACATGGTTGCACAGGAGTTTTGCCCTGTAATTCTCGATTTATTTTTGCATAGATGATGTCAGGCGTGCAAACAATTATACTTTACGGCATAATTAGAAGTAACTACTGTATTACAAAAGTTTCTGAGAGTGAAAATACAAAGTGCTGTATATCATTAATGTTAAAATGCTTGTAGAGTTTGATTTCTCATAATCTAATGAATGAATTTGCTTTAAAATTTTAAGGAACATTAAAGAAAAAAATCAGACGGATTTCTCTTGAAATGTTTTTTTTATTGATATTACAAGTTAAATTATTTACATAAATGATACAAAATACCTGTTGCTGGGAAAAAAATGAAATCACAAATAATTACAATATTTTACTAAACTAAAGCTTTCATAAATGATCAGTTAACATATCTTTCTTCTTCTATGAATAGGTTATAAGGAAACATGAAATTTATTTGTGGTATAGAGCTTTCCCGATATCATTAATTTATTATACAATTATTTTAATAAAATTTACATTAACACACAATTTTTTATTAATTCTAGTTTTAATGCTGTTTAACTCTTCGATAATGTGTGGGGGCTATTGCTTTATATTTCCACTACTAAGTCACACAGAGTAAGATATGAACTCAGGGTCATAAATCTAGGGAACCAATTACATCATTAAAAATATTCCCTTAAATTGTTTGAAAAATTGTCAGCATTGTAGACAGTCATTTACCCTTTATTAAAATATCTATACCAGAACTGGCAACTGTACAAACAACTTAGAAACACAACTACACAAACTATACGTAATGCCAAACTACGACAAGCCCACAGTATAATCGGACCTGAAATAAGTGCACGGGACACTTGGCGAAATCTCCGTGCAATGGGACCTAGACAGTTGAATCCCTCAACTGACTCTATAGACATTTCTGTAGATGACTTAAATGAACATTTTACCTCAATACCCATGACACCTCCAGACAACAAGACTAAAATAGACATTCTTAAAGACTTATCCCCATCCCCACATATAGGAAGAGATAAATTTTACTTTTACGAAATTTCGCCTATAGACGTTAAAAAAGCACTCAAGCGGAATTAAATCCAATGCGCAAGGAACAGATAACATCAGCATTTTAATGCTAAATAAAATCATTGACATTATACTACCCACAGTGACTCATATTTTCAATGCTTCCCTTATAACTTCTATCTTCCCTATTGTATGGAAACAGTCTAGAGTTCGGCCTATACCAAAAATAAGTACACCTACTAACTGTAATGACTTCCGACCGATTAGCATCCTTCCGACATTATCTAAAGCCCTGGAATATATTGTACATAAGCAAATGACTGATTATCTCCAAGAAAATCACCTCCTTGATCCTTATCAATCCGGCTTTAGATCTGGTCATAGCACAACCACAGCTTTGCTAAAAATTACCGAAGATATTCGTGAAGCCGTGGACAGACGTCAATTGACTCCTTTAACCTTACTTGACTTCAACAAAGCTTTTGACACAGTAGACCACGACTTACTTATGATAAAGCTCAAGCACCTACATTTGTCTGACAGCGCTGTATCCTGGTTCGACTCATACCTGCACGGTCGTCAACAATACGTTTCATTAAACTCTAGATCTTCGACTTGGCGTAACGTGCCGGCTGGAGTCCCCCAGGGCAGTGTTCTCCCCCCAGGGCAGTGTTCTCGGACCTCTTCTTTTCTCAATCTACATAAATGATTTGCCAACTGTACTAAAGCACTGCCGTTATCACCTCTATGCTGATGATCTCCAAATTTACCTACATTCACCTCCTCATTCTCTCTATAACAGCTTGATGAAAATGAATGACGATCTCATATCCATCTTTAACTGGTCTTCAAGTATCGGTCTAAATCTAAATCCTAACAAGTCACAAGTAATTCTAATGGGACAACAAAGACTGCTTACAAACCTTTGACATATCTACACTTCCAAACATTACTATAAATAATATAATTATCCCTTATTCTTCTTCAGTAATAGATCTTGGACTACATCTAGACGCAAATTTAACCTGGCAAACACAAGTGAAACATATGTAAAAAGACTTTCTCCATCTTACATTATCTTAGACGTTTAAAGAATTTTCTCCCAGTTTCGTTAAAACAAATCCTAGTGCAGAATCTTGTGTTACCACACTTCGATTATTGTGACATTATATATAATGATCTAAACTATGCCTTGTCGCAGAGACTTCAGCGTGTTCATAATGATTGCATTCGATTCATTTTCAATATCCGCCGTTACGACCATATTTCCGAACACTTTAATAACCTCTCTTGGCTCCGTCTTACTGACAGACGTAAATTGCACTCTCTTTCGCTACTTTTCAAGCTTCTGAATTCCTACATTCCTACTTACCTGGCGTCCAGATTTGAGAAGTTATCCTCCTACCACAATATTGACACTAGGTCACAAGATAGCAGTCTGCTAACAATTCCTCTTCATAGCACTTCCTCCTATTCTACTTCCTTCACAGTAGCCTCCGCCCGCTCCTGGAATCTCCTTCCTCAAGATATCAGGGGTTGCCGCACACTTGGCACCTTTAAGTCACGCTTATACAGTTACCTGTTGTCTAATAATTAACTTTTCTCTATTTATTTAATCTTATACTATGTCATTAATCTTTTCCTCGTTTTTTATATATCTTGTACATATTATATATTTAATCCGTTAAATTTAGAGTAAATCAAAATACATTATAGATATTAATTGTATTGTATTCATAACTTGTAATCGTTTATATATATATATATATATATATATTGTAATTTAGATTTAAGACTTTTCTTTTGTATTTTTTTTAAACCTGGTTGAGTGGTAGACAAGGCCTTAAGGCCTTAACTCTGCCAGGTAAAATAAAGCTATTATTATTATTATTATTATTATTATTATTATTATTATTATTATTATTATTATTATTATATTATTATTATATTCTTTCATGTTACCTAACAGCACTGACAAGTAATTTGGGAGCATTTGTGTGCTATAATTTTTCACGTGTATTATTTCTTTAAAAAAAATAAATTGAACATTATCATTCTTTGGGAGTGAAAGTACACATTACTCTAATTTTTGTGTCATGGTGGGAGACTCCAATTTTGTGGAGATAACCCACACTCCAATATCAGTTCTTTTGTGTATGGACATAACTATATAAGTCAAGCTACGCCTCATTGGAGAATATAAGAATTTATGGATTGACTGTATAGCCCATAATATTATGTAAATAATTGAAGTTCAATTGACTTACATTATTATGTGCAGGCCTAACATTTCCCTGTGAATTTAAAAAAAACTGTTTTTTTATTTTATATCAAATTACAGTGGGAAGTAACACTATGGGATAATTTTAATTTTGTAAATGAGTTCGATAAAATGTTTTTATTTTCATCACATGAAATTCTATGTTTTCCTGAGATGTAAAAGACTTTACCCAAATCTTTTATAAAATGATTTCTGTTTATTTAAAAACTAGTAGCCAACTGTGCACCTTCTTTGAATTCTAAGTGAAAATCTCTACATGAACTAAATTCCACATATGTGTTGCACATAAGTTTTTTTTTTGTCTTGATATTAATTATATGCTTCCATTTCAATTGATTAAGAATGAAGTCTCTAAACTGACTGAATCTAAACTTATTAATTCTAATTATACATTTCTTAGTCATTTAGTTTTAATCATTCCTTTAACTAATTTTCTTATCTGCATTCTGTAATTTCTTAAAGGAACAGTATATGACCCTACCTACACTATTTGTAATATTTGTTGTAATAGATTATTATTGGAATGTTTTTCTATTTGGATATTGTTATTCCAAAATAAGTCCTTGAAATGAATTGAAGAATGATAGCTAAATAAATTACCACATTCTACTTATTTTTCAGCATTTAAATTTGAAGGCAGTAATTCGATAATCTAATCTTAAAAGAATGTTAAATATCAATGAATAAACGAAATAAAAAACTCACTTATTTACATATAATTTGAAAGCATATATGTTTTACATGCATGGGGAAATAACACAATAAAACCACGTAAACGATAGACAATTAATTCTAATAAATATAAATAAATATATATATATATATATATATTTATTTCCAGCATCTATTTAACCTCATATTTATTTTACAGATTGTTTGGTTTCTTTCCACATTGTTTCATCCACTTCATAGGCTTTTCTTTTTCTTTCTGGTAACATATCCTCATCTTCATACTGTTTAGCTGAATATTCTCCTGTAAAATATGTAAATCTCCTTTTGGCTCCATTCTCTCTCATCTGCTGCCTTACTTTCTCATCTCTTTCTCTCTCTTTTTCCTCATCTCATTTATTTTAAATTCTGCATAGGTAACTTCAAAATCTTTTGATAACTGATTTCTGATTTCTCATTTTCATTCCATCCGAAGTAGTGCTATCGAGTGACAGAATATTCGCAAAATTCAAACTTATGGCATCTGCGAGCATCTCCATGTTAACTTCAGTATTGCCATCATGGTACTCGCACATAATTTCTGCTTTGTCTTCTGAATTGCTGTTGTAGTTCTCGGCCATCTATCAAAGAAAGTAAATTTATGTTGTAAAAATACAATAGGAAGTAACATTATGAGAATTATACATGAATAAATTTACCAAAATTCATGAGTAATTTTGATGCAAAATAATTAAAGCAAAACCTCTAATGTTAAAATTTTTGTGCAGATATATGGACAATATAAATTCATAATAGTTAAACAAAAACATATAGCTGATGCTTTAAAACTCATGAATATGCAGAAGAAAACAATCAAATTCACTTGAGAAACCATTTTTGGACTCAAACTGCATAGGAATGAAGAAAAGTTGAAGTAGAATTTGACATTCATAGAAAAGAATCCCACACAAATCACTGTATTAAATTAACAGGATTCAACCACATTTCACACAAAATGGCAATCTTCAACAGCCTAACACATAAATTTATAAATATACTCCTAATCAGAGAAAATTTATAGTTACAAAAAATGCATACTTAAAGTTGCTAAGAAAATGGCTTCGAGGACAAAAGTATACACAAAAATAATTGAAATGTATAAAATACAAACATTGAAAAATGAAAGCACTCTTTGGTTAGAAAAACCGATTGAAAAGAAATACAGGGAATTCACTTATCCATCCATGGGCACAAATTAAATTACAAAAGATTTTTGACAAATTCAATATCAGATTACCACGAAGAAATGACTTCAACCTAAATAATCAAAAAAATAACAAACATGAAAAGATTGATAATGGCAAAAAAAGTCAGGAATGTGCCAAATAAATAGTGCTGATCGTAATAAGATATACATAGGGAATACAAAGATAAATTTAACCATTAGAACTAGAGAACACATTTGAAATGTAAAAAAAGAAGAAGTTGAAAAATCTGCTGTAGCCATTCATGTGTGGTCAGAAAAACATAAAATTGAAGTAAACATCAAATTATTAAAACACAAAACAATCAAGAACTCACCATTTGGGATAAGATCTACATCCAGAAGAACAAGAACAGAATAATGTATTTTGAAATTCCTGGTAAAGAGATTTGACATGCGAGTTCTTTGGACCACTTAAAGATGGCATAGGAGTCAACATCCAGAGCCAAAATGTGGAAATCAACAGCCTGGACAATCTGGCGATTAAATAGAAGATTTGTTTTGAAACATGTCTTAAAAAAAGAACTCAACTATTGTGAGGTAAGATGAATACAGACAATACATATTTATTAAATTTATCTTACTATGATTTATAGGCTATCTGAATTACTAGTATCCAGAACCTGCCAGTTTAATTCTAGTTTATTCCATATTTGAAGGAAAGGACTAACAATTAGAATTGAGATTCCTTCAACCTGTTTGGTGGTGTTAACGATGCAACAACTATACTTGCAAGGGAAACATTGCTTCAGAATGGGAATGTAAGTTATTCTTTGTTTCTTTTTTTCTTCCACAAACATATTCTCAGCGAAACAAGTTACAGGATTCGCTGATATAATGATAACTTTGAAATATAAAAGCTAGTTTGAAAATATTTACTTGTTACTTCGTTTCTTAAATTGATTTTACATTACAGAAATTATCACTATATTGGTACCTACAATTAATTTTTTATCTGTACTCTTCTATCTTACATATTGGTGTTTGCCGACCGAAAGGATAAGAATAGATTGCTGTAATGAAGGTAAATTGAACTGTAATAAATAGACTCAAAAGTTAAATGTAATCGCAAGTACTAAAATTAACAAAAACATATTTTGTACTGTAGTAAAAAAAAGTAATAAATAATTATCACATGATGTGTGATGATAATGTTATAAAAAGGACAAAACACCAATATATACTTCATACCTCCATTAATTGAAAAAATACAAGTGGCATTATTTTCAGAGAAAATCTGGAAATGATGCATCCCTTACATTATACCATGTATTATTAATTGATACATAGAAGAGGGATCAAATGAAAATGAACATATTATTTTCAATCAATTTGAGTTTAAGAAATGTAAAGATGGCTTAGTTACAAACATCATTACTAAGACTGATACATATCTAGATTATACCAATCTATGTTCTTCAGTGTACTGTACTAACGTACTGCTACTTCATATTTTTAGAGTAAAATTAAATTGTATGCAAGGCATTGATATGAGAAGAATGAATTAATTATTTTAGAAACTCGGATTTGGCAAAAAAAAATTAGAAAATCTGGTTTTAATGTTCTGAATTTTAAAGCAATATCTCTCAGTTAAAGTAGTTCCGTAAACTCCATAATATGCATAATTTCTATTTTAATAGAAGACAATTTCTGTATTTTCTCTAGCATAAGCATTATAATGTATTTTACCCCAGAGAAAACAATAAATGTACCTCCATAGCACAAGCGGTTAGATGTTCACTCTCACCACTGAGATCTCATGATCGAGACTTGATCACTCCATGTGGGTTTTGTGGTGGACAAAACAGACATTTGGCAAGTTAATGTTGGGGTTTCACTGATAAATAGTAGGATCTGGACAAATAAACAGCATAGAGACATGTCGCTAAAATTACACATGGCATATTTTAGGATAAGATGAGTTTGATATGAAAAGGATTTCTTTTTCGTATATAATTATGTGGTGCAGGAAAATAAATCCCATGATATTAACCACAATTTAACTACAAATTAGTTGAAATTTGCACACATTGACTAGACTATTGGATTCAGACGTGTAAAATGTAGTTTTTACGGTTTTATTCTTAAGCTAAAATAAGTGTAGGCCATTCTATGCCACCATCCCACCTGTGAATATTCTGACTGAGAAAAAGTGACTGCTGGTATCATTCTTTTTCAGTATGAGAACAGGTTCCTGCTAGAGCCAATTTCCAATATATTTACTCACATATAAGGAGATTCTATCTCAGGAGTCTACCTACATTATTGGGCAAGATAGGGTGAGAAAATGGGCAATTTAGGTTGAGAAAATGGGTGGGTTAGTACACCTGGTTAGTCAAGCATTCACTTATTTATTAGCAGATTTTTGTGATAAGCTTGCTACACTATCTAAGCAATGACAACATACTTTACATTGAAAATATGATGGTATTAGTTTACTTAGAGCTCAACTTCTAACTTCATTTTAAGGCATTTCTAAACTTTTTAAAGAAAGGAGTCAATTTATATGTTTCTCTCCAGTAATTATACACATACTGCAATATTATATTGTGTTTTTCGGTTTTTTATTGGAATTTATGTGAACGGCATTTAGAATTCCTCAAATTTTACAAAAGAGCACGTTAAAGGCGAAACTATTCTAGTGGTTTCGTGTGCCATTATCTTCTCTAGATGGAAAATCATCTTGAACCGTTGATGATACAGGCTAGGAGTAATATTACCTTGAGATGAATCTGATTTAATTTTACTTTTACGAAATCTTAAGAGAAAACAGGAGCAGTAAACTCAACTCGAATAAAACTGAACACAAATCCAGTGAAAATAGATTAATAAATGCAAGTTTTTTATATTATTTGAAGATCGAATGTTACACTATATCTGGAGGGAAACTCTGCAGCGAACAATGAAACGTTCCTTTGTTAAATTTTAGTAGAACGTTCTCTGTTAATTATGAAAATACAAGATGTTATTGCACGAGTTAACATTTTCTTGATTATTGAATTATATTCATACTAACCACTTAAACTTCGGATATTTCTTGTTAATGTACAACAAAATCGCCTGCTTTCATGCTGTTCTAGAACCTCCAACCTGTCGTTGATTTTAAATATGGCGTATTTTTATACATGGAGAAAATGCACAATTTAACATTTGAATAATAGATTGGAATTAAATATGGCAGGCGGTGGTCTATGATTAGTATGAAATGCAGTTCCTTTGAAATAAATACGCATTTTGATAATACCTCGTTTTACGAGTGGATAAGTAATTGTAAACTTGTTAGGAAAATGAAGTAATAATTTGGCAGTTAATAGTAAAAAGTAAAAGACAATCAAACTTAATAAATGTATTTGTTCATTAATATTTTGAATATGAAAAATCAGTAGCTTTTCCAATAGATTATTGTAAAAACACATTGTCCCATAATTTTTTTTAATTTTAAAAAATGTAATTTGTAATTTATTTTGTAATTTTAATATTGTAAGGTGATTAAGCAATTTTTAAAATACCGTTATCGGCGTGTATGCTATTATAGGCCTACCGGTAATTATTATTATAAAGAAAGACTGAGAATTTTTGAAAGGAAAATCTTGAGAAGGATCCTGGGACCCATAAATGATCATGGAGTATAAGATATAACGTTTAAATCTATAATTTGTACTAAGATTCGGATATTGTAAATGTTATTAAAATTGGCAGACTGAGGTGGGGTGGGCCATGTAATGAGAATGGAGGAGGAGAAATTCACAAAGAAGCTTATACTACTGAGTCCAGATGGAGGAAGATGAAGAGGTAGTCCGAAGCTGAAATGGATGGGTAGAGTGTTTGTGGACCTCCGAAAGCACGGGGCCGGGGATAGAGGAGGAGGTCGTTGGACAGGGAATGCATGGAAGTGTGTCTTAACAGCAGGCAGGGTCCATAAAGAGCTGTAGAGCTAGAACACTTACATACTCACGGGCACTATCGAACCCGTAGGTTCATGACCGCGCGGACATAAGCTCTCCATACATCCCTAACCAGAGCTAATGCTTTCCTATCATTCCCTGTATAATCAACTTCCCTCAAATATTAGTTAATGTTATTCTCCCACCTCATTCTTGGTCTACCAACTGGGCGTGTTCCCTCTGGCTTTCCTACAAGAAGCATCCATGCAAGTCTTTCATTCCCCATACGTGCAACATGCCCTGCCCATCGCAGTCAATGAGACTTAACTGTTCTTATTATACCTGGCTTCCTGTAAAGACCATGTAGTTCATTATTTATGTAGTCTTCTCCATTCACCTGTTTGTTCATCTCTCTTTGGTCCAAAAATTTTCCTAAGTACTTTATTCTCAAATACTCGTAATCTCCTTTCCTCTTTTAAAGTAAGAGGCCATGTTTCGCATCCATATAATATAACTGGTAGAATAATAGTTTTATATATTTTCAGTTTAACATTTTTTTAAAGGAGTCGGGGCATCAAGAGTCTCTGTAATGCATAATAGCACGCATTTCCAGAATTGAGCCTATGTTTAATTTCATTGTGCATCTCATTCCTATTTGTGATTATTGTTCCTAGGTATTTGAATTCAGCCACTTCCTCAAAATTTCCCTAATTTTCATTAGCTGTACATTTCCATAATATAATGTATTTCTACGTGTGACCATATATTTAGTTTTATTGATATTTAATTATAGTCCTAATTTCTTAGTGTTACTCAATAGTGTGTGCGTGTTGTCCTTTATTATCTCCTCGTTATCGGCCACTAGTACTACATCATCAGCCTGAACTAACAGATTATTAATACCACTGAGTTGTAAGCCTTGCTCATTCTCTAAAGATTTAATGGCATGCTCTAGTGCAAAATTAAATAGTAGAGGAAATAGTGCATCTCCTTGCTTCAACCCATTCTGGATTTCAAAAGTGTCCAAAAACTGTTTGCCTACACGCACCCTACTCTTTGTACCATTTAGACACATTCGTATAAGTCAAACTAGCTTTTTAGGAATTCCGAACTCCAACAGGATACTATATAACTTCTCCCTCTTAAATGAATCAAATGCTTTCTTGAAGTCTACGTATAGTTGATGTACAGTACCATTATATTCCCATTTCTTTTCTAAAATCTGTCTTATACTAAAATCTGTCTTATACTAAAAATCTGATTTATTGTATACCTGTTTCTTCTAAATGCACATTGATGATCTCCTAGAATGTCATCAATATAGGGAGTAAGTCTACTGACTAATTTATTTGTTAGAATTTTGTACGAAGTTGAAAGTAATGAGATACCCAGTAGTTGTTGCAATCAGTTTTATCTCCTTTCTTATAAATTGGTTCACTATTTGATTCTTTCCATTCATCTGGATGAGCTTCTTTTCCCCAAATCATACTAAGCAACCAGCGTATCTTGTCCATCAATTTTTCTCCCCCTGATTTTATCAGTTCTGCTGTAATATACTCCTGGAATCTGCAATCATATCCCCATTTTCATTCCGAATTATGTTTGTTCTAGCCTGAAACCCTTTCTTCTCTATACTAATTCCCTGATATAATTGGAAGAAGATTATGGAAGTAAATATCAATAAAAAATAAATAAATGTTCACACATAGAATTAGGCCTACATTAAAATTATAATGGAGGGCAATTTTGAAGAAGTGGCTGATTTCAAATACCTAGGAACAATGGTACTTAGGAAAAAGAATTGCAAATGGGAATGAGACGTGCAAAGAAATTGAACATAGCCTCAATTCTGAAAATGCATTGTATTATGCGTTACAGGGACTCTTGCCATCCCAAATTCTCTCAAAAAACGTTCAACTGATGATATTAAAAACTGTTATTCTGCAGTTATGTTGTGTGGTTGCGAAACATGGACTCTTAATTTAAGGGAGGAGAAAGGATTGTTGTATTTGAGATTAAGGTTATGAAAATTTTTGGACCAAAGACAGATGAACAGGCAGGTGAATGGAGAAAACTATAAAACAGTAAGATACGTGGCCTTTATAAGAAACCAGATATAATAAGAACAGTTAAGTCTCATGGACATGTGGCACAAATGAAATCAAAGAGGTGCATGGAAGCTTCTTGTAGGAAAAATAGAGGAAAACAACACCCAGTTGGTAGACCAAGAATGAGGTGGGAGAATAATCAACTTTTATAAGATTCATGATATGATCCATTGAGGTATTATTCAAAATTAAAATATAAAATTATGTAATATTCACCTGAAAGGTGCGTCTCCTCAACTTTATTAGTTATTTAACTATAGCGCTTTCGGGACTAGTCCCGTCACTGGCAGGATTGAAAACTGGTGTTTCACTGAAGATCTGGTAAAGGGAGTTACGTGTACTGGGTTCATTTATCAGATGGTCATTGTGTGAACTGCTTTCATGATTTCCATCTCCTCGAGTATGTTTATCTTCGCTGGATTATTTTCTCTGGGTATTACTGTAAGGGTGTTTTCAATATTTAACATGTGATGTCCTTCATCGATAACGTGTTTTGCATAGCTTGATTTTCCTTCTGTGTGAATAAAGTCTAAAAAATGTTCATTAAATCTGGTGTTAAAACTTCTGTTTGTTCTTCCTACATAAAATTTATTGCAGTACTTACATGTCTATTTGTATACTCCTTTGCTGTTGAAAACGCTATTTTCTTCAATGTAATTGCTTATTATGTTATTTAATTTGTTATTAGTTCTGTATGCTATTTTTATATTTTTATCTTGTGGCATCTTTATGAACACATGATGCTCGGCTACAACACAAGACTAACCCAATTTATTCCAAATCTTACTGCACAAACTGAGTGCATAAAATGTAATTGTTAAGATTAGGGCTTTCAAGTGCATATATGAAATTTGTAATAAAGTAAAATAAGAAAAAAGCTTTTTTAGAATTTTTTGTTTTGTTTTAATGTCCAAAACTAGAGAAAATAATATATTCAAATTGAATTTTGGTCATTAAAGCTGGAGAGTTGATATTCAACATGGAAACATGGTTGCACAGGAGTTTTTCCCTACAATTCTCGATTTATTTTTGCATAGATGATGTCAGGTGTGCAAGCAATTATACTTTACTGCATAATTAGAAGTAACTATTATATTACAAGAGTTTCTGAGAGTGAAAATACAAAGTGCTCTATATCATTAATGTTAAAATGCTTGTAGAGTTTGATTTCTCACAATCTAATGAACGAATTTGCTTAACATTTTAAGGAACATTAAAAAAAATCAGACGGATTTCTCTTAAAATGTTTTTTTTTTTATTGATATTAAAAGTTAAATTATTTACATAAATGATACAAAATACATGTTGCTGGAAAAAAAAAAAAAAATGAAATCACAAATAATTACAATATTTTACTATACTAAAGCTTTCATAAATGATCAGTTAACATATCTTTCTTCTTCTATGAATATGTTATAAGGAAACATGAAATTTATTTGTGGTGTAGAGCTTTTCTGATATCATTAATTTATAATACAATAATTTTAATAAAATTTACATTAACACACAATTTTTTATTAATTCTTGTTTTAATGCTGTTTAACTCTTCAATAATGTGTGTGGGGGTTATTGCTTTATATTTCCACTAGTAAGTCACACAGAGTAAGATATGAACTCAGGCTCATAAATCTACGGAACCAATTACATCATTAAAAATATTCCCTTAAATTGTTTGAAAAATTGTCAGCATTGTAGACAGTCATTTACCCTTTATTAAAATGTTACCTAACAACAGTGACAAGTAATTTGGGAGCATTTGTGTGCTATAATTTTTCACATGCATTATTTCTTTAAAAAAATAAATTGAACATTATCATTCTTTGGGAGTGAAAGTACACATTACTCTAATTTTTGTGTCATGGTGGGGGACTCTAATTTTGTGGAGATAATCCACACTCCAATATCAGTTCTTTTGTGTATGGACATAACGGTATAAGTCAAACTACGCCTCATTGGAGAATATAAGAATTTATGGATTGACAGTATAGCCCATAATATTATGTAAATAATTGAAGTTCAATTGACTTTCATTATTATGTGCAGGCCTAACATTTCCCTGTGAATTAAAAAAAATACTGGTTTTTATTTTATATCAAATTACAGTGGGAAGTAACACTATGGGGTAATTTTAATTTTATAAATGAGTTGGATAAAATACTTTTATTTTTCATCACATGAAATTCCATGTTTTCCTGAGATGTAAAAGAATTTACCCAACTCTTTTATAAAATTATTTCTGTTTATTTAAAACTAGTAGCCAACTGTGCACCTTCTTTGAATTCTAAGTGAAACCTCTACATGAACTAAATTCCACATATGTGTTGCACATAAGATTTTCTTTGTCTTGATATTAATATTTATGCTTCCATTTCAATTGATTAAGAATGATAGTCTCTAAACTGACTGAATCTAAACTTATTAATTCTAATTATACATTTCTTAGTCATATAGTTTTAATCATTCCTTTGACCAATTTTCATATCTGCATTCTGTAATTTCTTAAAGGAACGTATATGACCCTACCTACACTATTTGTAATATTTGTTGTAATAGATTATTATTGGAATGTTTTTCTATTTGGATATTGTTATTCCAAAATAAGTCCTCGAAATGAATTGAAGAATGATAGCTAAATAAATTACCACATTCTACTTATTTTTCAGCATTTAAATTTGAAGGCAGTAATTCGATAATCTAATCTTAAAAGAATGTTAAATGTCAATGAATAAATGCAATAAAAAACTCACTTAATTACATATAATTTGAAAGCAAATTTGTTTTACATGCATGGGGAAATAACACAATAAAACCACGTAAACCATAGACAATTAATTCTAATAAATATAAATAAATAAATAAATATATACATATATATATATATATATATTTTTTTTTTTTCCAGCATCTAATTAACCTCATATTTATTTTACAATTGTTAGGTTTCTTTCCACATTGTTTCATCCACTTCATAAGCTTTTCTTTTTCTGGCTGGTAACATATCCTCAGCTTCATCAGGTTGCATTTCTTCTTTCTTAGCTAATTTTACTTTTGGAGATTCAACTTTTTCACTGGACGGTTCCTCCTCTTCCTGCTTCGACTAGCATGATCAGTCTTCTTTCTTCGTTTCTCTTCATCTTCATACTGTTTAGCTAAAGATTCTCCTGTATAATATGTAAATCTCCTTTTGGCTCCATTCTCTCTCATCTGCTGCCTTACTTTCTCCTCTCTATCTCTCTTTTTCTTCATCTCATTTATTTTAAATTCTGCATAGGTAACTTCAAAATCTTTTGATAACTGATTTCTCATTTTCATTCCATCCGAAGTAGTGCTATCGAGTGACAGAATATTCGCAAAATTCAAACTCATGGCATCTGCGAGCATCTCCATGTCAACTTCAGTACTGCCATCATGGTACTCGCACATAATTTCTGCTTTGTCTTCTGAATTGCTGTTGTAGTTCTCGGCCATCTATCAAAGAAAGTAAATTTATGTTGTAAAAATACAATAGGAAGTAACATTATGAGAATTATACATGAATAAATTTACCAAAATTCATGAGTAATTTTGATGCAAAATAATTAAAGCACAACTTCTAATGTTCAAATTTTTGTGCAGATATATGGACAATATAAATTCATAATAGTTAAACAAAACATATAGCTGATGCTTTAAAACTCATGAATATGCAGAAGAAAACAATCAAATTCACTTGAGAAACCATTTTTGGACTCAAACTGCATAGGAATGAAGAAAAGTTGAAGTAGAATTTGACATTCATAGAAAAGAATCCCACACAAATCACTGTATTAAATTAACAGGATTCAACCACATTTCACACAAAATGGCATATATGAAATTTGTAATAAAGTAAAATAAGAAAAAAGCTTTTTTAGAATTTTTTGTTTTGTTTTAATGTCCAAAACTAGAGAAAATAATATATTCAAATTGAATTTTGGTCATTAAAGCTGGAGAGTTGATATTCAACATGCAAACATGGTTGCACAGGAGTTTTTCCCTACAATTCTCGATTTATTTTTGCATAGATGATGTCAGGTGTGCAAGCAATTATACTTTACTGCATAATTAGAAGTAACTATTGTATTACAAGAGTTTCTGAGAGTGAAAATACAAAGTGCTCTATATCATTAATGTTAAAATGCTTGTAGAGTTTGATTTCTCACAATCTAATGAACGAATTTGCTTTACATTTTTAAGGAACATTAAAAAAATCAGACGGATTTCTCTTAAAATGTTTTTTTTATTGATATTAAAAGTTAAATTATTTACATAAATGATACAAAATACATGTTGCTGGAAAAAAAAAAAATGAAATCACAAATAATTACAATATTTTACTATACTAAAGCTTTCAAAATGATCAGTTAACATATCTTTCTTCTTCTATGAATATGTTATAAGGAAACATGAAATTTATTTGTGGTATAGAGCTTTTCTGATATCATTAATTTATAATACAATAATTTTAATAAAATTTACATTAACACACAATTTTTTATTAATTCCTGTTTTAATGCTGTTTAACTCTTCAATAATGTGTGTGGGGGTTATTGCTTTATATTTCCACTAGTAAGTCACACAGAGTAAGATATGAACTCAGGGTCATAAATCTACGGAACCAATTACATCATTAAAAATATTCCCTTAAATTGTTTGAAAAATTGTCAGCATTGTAGACAGTCATTTACCCTTTATTAAAATATCTATACCATACTATTTCATGTTACCTAACAACAGTGACAAGTAATTTGGGAGCATTTGTGTGCTATAATTTTTCACATGCATTATTTCTTTAAAAAAATAAATTGAACATTATCATTCTTTGGGAGTGAAAGTACACATTACTCTAATTTTTGTGTCATGGTGGGGGACTCTAATTTTGTGGAGATAATCCACACTCCAATATCAGTTCTTTTGTGTATGGACATAACCGTATAAGTCAAACTACGCCTCATTGGAGAATATAAGAATTTATGGATTGACAGTATAGCCCATAATATTATGTAAATAATTGAAGTTCAATTGACTTTCATTATTATGTGCAGGCCTAACATTTCCCTGTGAATTTAAAAAAAACTGGTTTTTATTTTATATCAAATTACAGTGGGAAGTAACACTATGGGGTAATTTTAATTTTATAAATGAGTTGGATAAAACACTTTTATTTTTCATCACATGAAATTCCATGTTTTCCTGAGATGTAAAAGAATTTACCCAACTCTTTTATAAAATTATTTCTGTTTATTTAAAAACTAGTAGCCAACTGTGCACCTTCTTTGAATTCTAAGTGAAAACCTCTACATGAACTAAATTCCACATATGTGTTGCACATAAGATTTTCTTTGTCTTGATATTAATATTTATGCTTCCATTTCAATTGATTAAGAATGATAGTCTCTAAACTGACTGAATCTAAACTTATTAATTCTAATTATACATTTCTTAGTCATATAGTTTTAATCATTCCTTTGACCAATTTTCATATCTGCATTCTGTAATTTCTTAAAGGAACAGTATATAACCCTACCTACACTATTTGTAATATTTGTTGTAATAGATTATTATTGGAATGTTTTTCTATTTGGATATTGTTATTCCAAAATAAGTCCTCGAAATGAATTGAAGAATGATAGCTAAATAAATTACCACATTCTACTTATTTTTCAGCATTTAAATTTGAAGGCAGTAATTCGATAATCTAATCTTACAAGAATGTTAAATATCAATGAATAAATGCAATAAAAAACTCACTTAATTACATATAATTTGAAAGCAAATTTGTTTTACATGCATGGGGAAATAACACAATAAAACCACGTAAACCATAGACAATTAATCCTAATAAATATAAATAAATATATGTATATATATATATATATATATATATATATATATATATATTTTTTTTTTTCCCAGCATCTAATTAACCTCATATTTATTTTACATATTGTTAGGTTTCTTTCCACATTGTTTCATCCACTTCATAAGCTTTTCTTTTTCTGGCTGGTAACATATCCTCAGCTTCATCAGGTTGCATTTCTTCTTTCTTAGCTAATTTTACTTTTGGAGATTCAACTTTTTCACTGGGATGGTTCCTCCTCTTCCTGCTTCGACTAGCATGATCAGTCTTCTTTCTTCGTTTCTCTTCATCTTCATACTGTTTAGCTAAAGATTCTCCTGTATAATATGTAAATCTCCTTTTGGCTCCATTCTCTCTCATCTGCTGCCTTACTTTCTCCTCTCTATCTCTCTTTTTCTTCATCTCATTTATTTTAAATTCTGCATAGGTAACTTTAAAAAATCTTTTGATAACTGATTTCTCATTTTCATTCCATCCGAAGTAGTGCTATCGAGTGACAGAATATTCGCAAAATTCAAACTCATGGCATCTGCGAGCATCTCCATGTCACTTCAGTACTGCCATCATGGTACTCGCACATAATTTCTGCTTGTCTTCTGAATTGCTGTTGTAGTTCTCGGCCATCTATCAAAGAAAGTAAATTTATGTTGTAAAAATACAATAGGAAGTAACATTATGAGAATTATACATGAATAAATTTACCAAAATTCATGAGTAATTTTGATGCAAAATAATTTAAAGCACAACTTCTAATGTTCAAATTTTTGTGCAGATATATGGACAATATAAATTCATAATAGTTAAACAAAACATATAGCTGATGCTTTAAAACTCATGAATATGCAGAAGAAAACAATCAAATTCACTTGAGAAACCATTTTTGGACTCAAACTGCATAGGAATGAAGAAAAGTTGAAGTAGAATTTGACATTCATAGAAAAGAATCCCACACAAATCACTGTATTAAATTAACAGGATTCAACCACATTTCACACAAAATGGCAATCTTCAACAGCCTAACACATAAATTTATAAATATACCCCTAATCAGAGAAAATTTATAGTTACAAAAATGCATAATTAAAGTTGCTAAAGAAAATGGCTTCGAGGACAAAATTATACACAAACATAATTGACATGTATAAAATACAAACATTGAAGAATGAAAGCACTCTTTGGTTAGAAAAACCGATTGAAAAGAAATACAGGGAATTCACTTATCCCTCCATGGGCACAAATTAAATTACAAAAGATTTTTGACTAACTCAATATCAGATTAGCACGAAAAAATGACCTCACCTAAAATAATAAAAAAAAAAAAAAACAAACATGAAAAGATTGATAATGGCAAAAAAGTCAGGAATGTGCCAAATAAATAGTGCTGACCATAACAAGATATACATAGGGAATACAAAGAGAAATTTAACCATTAGAACTAAAGAACACATTTGAAATGTAAAAAAAGAAGAAGTTGAAAAATCTGCTGTAGCCGTTCATGTGTGGTCAGAAAAATATAAAATTGAAGTAAACATCAAATTATTAAAACACAAAACAATCAAGAACTCACTATTTGGGATAAGATCTACATCCATTATTATTTATTGATACATAACAGAGGGATGAAATGAAAAAGCACATATTATTTTTATTCAACATGAGTTTAAGAAATGTAAAGATGGCTTAGTTACAAGCATCATTACTAAGACTGATACATATCTAGATTATACCAATCTATGTTCTTCAGTGTACTGTGCTAACATACTGCTACTTCATATTTTTAGAGTAAAATTAAATTGTGTGTAGGCATGGATAGAAAAGACATTAATTAATTAATTATTTTGGAAAGTCGGAATTGGCAAAAGAAAATATTAGAAAATCTGGTTTTACTGTTCTGAATTTTAAATCAACATCTCTGTCAAATTCATTCCGTAAACTCCATAACATGCATAATTTCTATTTTAATAGAAGACAACTTCTCTAGCATAAGCATTAATAATGTATTTTACCCCAGAGAAAACAATAATTGTACCTCCGTTGCACAAGCGGTTAGATGTTCGCTCTCACCGCTGGAATCTCAAGATCGAGACTCGATCACTCCATGTGGGTTTTGTGGTGGACAAAACAGACATTTGGCAAGTTAATGTTGGGGTTTCACTGATAAATAGTAGGATGTCGACAAATAAACAGCACAGAGACATGTCGCTAAAATTACACATGGCATATTTTAGGATAAGTTGAGTTTGATAAGAAAAGGATTTCTTTTTCTTATATAATTGTGTGGTGCAGGAAAATAAATCCCATGATATCAACCACAATTTAACTACAAATTAGTTGAAATTTGCACACATTGACTAGACCATTGGATTCAGACGTGTAAAATGTAGTTTTTATGGTTTTATTCTTAAGCTAAAATAAGTGTAGGCTATTCTATGCCACCATCCCACCTGTGTATATTCTGACTGAGAAAAAGTGACTGCTGGTATCATTCTTTTTCAGTATGATAACAGGTTCCTGCTAGAGCCAATTTCCAATATATTTAATCACATATAAGGAGATTCTATCTCAGGAGTCTACCTACATTATTGGGCAAGATAGGGTGAGTTAGTACACCTGATTAGTCAAGCATTCACTTATTTATTAGCAGATTTTTGTGATAAGCTGGCTATACTATCCAAGCAATGATAACATACTTTACATTGAAAATGTGATGGTATTAGTTTACTTAGAGCTCAACTTCTCACTTCACTTTATGGCATTTCTAACATTTTTAAAAAAAGGAGTCAATTTATATATTTCTCTCCAGTAATTATTCACATACTGCAACATTATATTGTGTTTTTCGGTTTTTTATTGGAATTTATGTGGACGGCATTTAGAATTCCTGAAATTTTACAAAATAGCATGTTAAAGGCGAAACTATTCTAGTGGTTTTGTGTGCCATTAACTTCTCTAGATGGAAAATCATCTTGAACCGTTGATGATACAGGCTAGGCGTAATATTACCTTGGGATGAAATTGATTTAATTTTACTTTTACGAAATCTTAAGAGAAAACAGAAGCAGTAAACTCAACTCGAATAAAACTGAACACAAATCCAGTGAAAATAGATTAATAAATGCAAGTTTTTTATATTATTTGGAGATCGAATGTTACACTAATCTGGAGGGAAACTCTGCAGCTAACAATGACACGTTCCTTGTTAAATTTTAGTAGAACATTCTCTGTTAATTATGAAAGTACAAGATGTTATTGCACGAGTTAACATTTTCTTGATTATTGAATTATATTCATACTAACCACTTAAACTTCGGATATTTCTTGTTAATGTACAACAAAATCGCTTGCTTCGGGCTGTTCTAGAAATTCCAACCTGTCGTTGATTTTAAATATGGCGTATTTTTATACATGGAGAAAATGCACAATTTAACATTTGAATAATCTCTCTTATACTAAAAATCTGATCTGTTGTATACCTGTTTATTCTAAATGCACATTGATGATCTCCTAGAATGTCATCAATATAGGGAGTAAGTCTGCTGACTAATATATTTGTTAGAATATTGTACGAAGTTGAAAGTAATGAGATACCCCAGTAGTTGTTGCAATCAGTTTTATCTCCTTTCTTATAAATTGGTTCACTAATTGATTTTTTCCATTCATCTGGAAGAGCTTCTTTTCCCCAAATCATACTAAGCAACCAGCGTATCTTGTCCATCAATTTTTCTCCCCCTGATTTTATCAGTTCTGCTGTAATATACTCCTGGAATCTGCAATCATATCCCCATTTTCATTCCGAATTATGTTTGTTCTAGCCTGAAACCCTTTCTTCTCTATACTAATTCCCTGATATAATTGGAAGAAGATTATGGAAGTAAATATCAATAAAAAATAAATAAATGTTCACACATAGAATTAGGCCTACATTAAAATTATAATGGAGGGCAATTTTGAAGAAGTGGCTGATTTCAAATACCTAGGAACAATGGTACTTAGGAAAAAGAATTGCAAATGGGAATGAGATGTGCAAAGAAATTGAACATAGCCTCAATTCTGAAAATGCATTGTATTATGCGTTACAGGGACTCTTGCCGTCCCAACTTCTCTCAAAAAACTTTCAACTGATGATATTAAAAAAATTGTTATTCCGCAGTTATGTTGTGTGGATGCGAAACATGGACTCTTAATTTAAGGGAGGAGAAAGGATTGTTGTATTTGAGATTAAGGTTATGAAAATTTTTGGACCAAAGACAGATGAACAGGCAGGTGAATGGAGAAAACTATAAAACAGTAAGATACGTGGCCTTTATAAGAAACCAGATATAATAAGAACAGTTAAGTCTCATAGAGTCCCATGGGCTGGACATGTGGCGCAAACGAAATCAAAGAGGTGTATGGAAGCTTCTTGTAGGAAAAATAGAGGAAAAACACCCAGTTGGTAGACCAAGAATGAGGTGGGAGAATAATCAACTTTTATAAGATTCATGATATGTTCCATTGAGGTATTATTTAAAATTAAAATATAAAATTATGTAATATTCACCTGAAAGGTCCGTCTCCTCAACTTTATTAGTTATTTAACTATAGCGCTTTCGGGACTAGTCCTATCACTGGCAGGATTCAAAACTGGTGTTTCACTGAAGATCTGGTAGAGGGAGTTACATGTACTGGGTTCATTTATCAGATGGTCATTGTGTGAACTGCTTTAATGATTTCCATCTCCTCGAGTATGTTTATCTTCGCTGGATAATTTTCTCTGGGTATTACTGTTAGGGTGTTTTCAATATTTAACATGTGATGTCCTTCATCGATAACGTGTTTTGCATAGCTTGATTTTCCTTCTGTGTGAATAAAGTCTCAAAAATGTTCATTAAATCTGGTGTTAAAACTTCTGTCTGTTCTTCCTACATAAAATTTATTGCAGTTTTACATGTCTGTTTGTATACTCCTTTGCTGTTGAAAACGCTATTTTCTTCAATGTAATTGCTTATTATGTTATTTAATTTGTTATTAGTTCTGTATGCTATTTTTATATTTTTATCTTGTGGCATATTTATGAACACATGATGCTCGGCTACAACACAAGACTAACCCAATTTATTCCAAATCTTATTGCACAAACTGAGTGCATAAAATGTAATTGTTAAGATTAGGGCTTTCAAGTGCATATATGAAATTTGCAATAAAGTAAAATAAGAAAAATGCTTTTTTAGAATTTTTTGTTGTTTTAATATCCAAAACTAGAGAAAATAATATATTCAAATTGAATTTTGGTCATTAAAGCTGGAGAGTTGATATTCAACATGGAAACATGGTTGCACAGGAGTTTTTCCCTATAATTCTCGATTTATTTTTGCATAGATGATGTCAGGTGTGCAAACAATTATACTTTACTGCATAATTAGAAGTAACTATTGTATTACAAGAGTTTCTGAGAGTGAAAATACAAAGTGCTCTATATCATTAATGTTAAAATGCTTGTAGAGTTTGATTTCTCATAATCTAATGAATGAATTTGCCATAAATTTTTAAGGAACATTAAACAAATCACACGAATTTCTCTTAAAATGTTTTTTTTATTGATATTACAAGTTAAATTATTTACATAAATTATACAAAATACATTTTGCTGGAAAAAAAATAAATGAAATCACAAATAATTACAATATTTTACTATACTAAAGCTTTCATAAATGATCAGTTAACATATCTTTCTTCTTCTATGAATACGTTATAAGGAAACATGAAATTTATTTGTGGTATAGAGCTTTCCTGATATCATTAATTTATAATACAATCATCTTAATAACATTTACATTAACACACAATTTTTTATTAATTCTTGTTTTAATGCTGTTTAACTCTTCAATAATGTGTGTGGGGGTTATTGCTTTATATTTCCACTAGTAAGTCACACAGAGTAAGATATGAACTCAGGGTCATGAATCTAGGAACCAATTACATCATTAAAAATATTCCCTTAAATTGTTTGAAAAATTGTCAGCATTGTAGACAGTCATTTACCCTTTATTAAAATATCTATACCATATTATTTCATGTTACCTAACAACAGTGACAAGTAATTTGGGAGCATTTGTGTGCTATAATTTTTCACATGTATTATTTCTTTAAAAAAATAAATTGAACATTATCATTCTTTGGGAGTGAAAGTACACATTACTCTAATTTTTGTGTCATGGTGGGGGACTCTAATTTTGTGGAGATAATCCACACTCCAATATCAGTTCTTTTGTGTATGGACATAACGGTATAAGTCAAACTATGCCTCATTGGAGAATATAAGAATTTATGGATTGACAGTTAGCCCATAATATTATGTAAATAATTGAAGTTCAATTGACTTACATTATTATGTGCAGGCCTAACATTTCCCTGTGAATTAAAAAAAAAACTGGTTTTTATTTTATATCAAATTACAGTGGGAAGTAACACTATGGGGTAATTTTAATTTTATAAATGAGTTGGATAAAATGTTTTTATTTTTCATCACATGAAATTCCATGTTTTCCTGAGATGTAAAAGAATTTACCCAACTCTTTTATAAAATTATTTCTGTTTATTTAAAAACTAGTAGCCAACTGTGCACCTTCTTTGAATTCTAAGTGAAAATCTCTACATGAACTAAATTCCACATATGTGTTGCACATAAGATTTTCTTTGTCTTGATATTAATATTTATGCTTCCATTTCAATTGATTAAGAATGATAGTCTCTAAACTGACTGAATCTAAACTTATTAATTCTAATTATACATTTCTTAGTCATATAGTTTTAATCATTCCTTTAACCAATTTTCTTATCTGCATTCAGTAATTTCTTAAAGGAACAGTATATGACCCTACCTACACTATTTGTAATATTTGTTGTAATAGATTATTATTGGAATGTTTTTCTATTTGGATATTGTTATTCCAAAATAAGTCCTCGAAATGAATTGAAGAATGATAGTTAAATAAATTACCACATTCGACTTATTTTTCAGCATTTAAATTTGAAGGCAGTAATTCGATAATCTAATCTTACAAGAATGTTAAATATCAATGAATAAATGCAATAAAAAACTCACTTAATTACATATAATTTGAAAGCAAATTTTTTTTACATGCATGGGGAAATAACACAATAAAAACCACGTAAACCATAGACAATTAATTCTAATAAATATAAATAAATAAATAAATAAATATATATATATTTTTTTTCCAGCATCTAATTAACCTCATATTTATTTTACATATTGTTAGGTTTCTTTCCACATTGTTTCATCCACTTCATAGGCTTTTCTTTTTCTGGCTGGTAACATATCCTCAGCTTCATCAGGTTGCATTTCTTCTTTCTTAGCTAATTTTACTTTTGGAGATTCAACTTTTTCACTGGGACGGTTCCTCCTCTTCCTGCTTCGACTAGCATGATAAGTCTTCTTTCTTCGTTTCTCTTCATCTTCATACTGTTTAGCTAAATATTCTCCTGTATAATATGTAAATCTCCTTTTGGCTCCATTCTCTCTCATCTGCTGCCTTACTTTCTCCTCTCTTTCTCTCTTTTTCTTCATCTCATTTATTTTAAATTCTGCATAGGTAACTTCAAAATCTTTTGATAACTGATTTCTCATTTTCATTCCATCCGAAGTAGTGCTATCGAGTGACAGAATATTCGCAAAATTCAAACTCATGGCATCTGCGAGCATCTCCATGTTAACTTCAGTACTGCCATCATGGTACTCGCACATAATTTCTGCTTTGTCTTCTGAATTGCTGTTGTAGTTCTCGGCCATCTATCAAAGAAAGTAAATTTATGTTGTAAAAATACAATAGGAAGTAACATTATGAGAATTATACATGAATAAATTTACCAAAATTCATGAGTAATTTTGATGCAAAATAATTAAAGCACAACTTCTAATGTTCAAATTTTTGTGCAGATATATGGACAATATAAATTCATAATAGTTAAACAAAAACATATAGCTGATGCTTTAAAACTCATGAATATGCAGAAGAAAACAATCAAATTCACTTGAGAAACCATTTTTGGACTCAAACTGCATAGGAATGAAGAAAAGTTGAAGTAGAATTTGACATTCATAGAAAAGAATCCCACACAAATCACTATATTAAATTAACAGGATTCAACCACATTTCACACAAAATGGCAATCTTCAACAGCCTAACACATAAATTTATAAATATACCCCTAATCAGAGAAAAATTTATAGTTACAAAAAATGCATAATTAAAGTTGCTAAAGAAAATGGCTTCGAGGACAAAATTATACACAAACATAATTGACATGTATAAAATACAAACATTGAAGAATGAAAGCACTCTTTGGTTAGAAAAACCGATTGAAAAGAAATACAGGGAATTCACTTATCCCTCCATGGGCACAAATTAAATTACAAAAGATTTTTGACTAACTCAATATCAGATTAGCACGAAGAAATGACTTCAACCTAAATAATTAAAAAAAAAACAAACATGAAAAGATTGATAATGGCAAAAAAGTCAGGAATGTGCCAAATAAATAGTGCTGACCGTAATAAGATATACATAGGGAATACAAAGAGAAATTTAACCATTAGAACTAAAGAACACATTTGAAATGTAAAAAAAGAAGAAGTTGAAAAATCCGCTGTAGCCGTTCATGTGTGGTCAGAAAAATATAAAATTGAAGTAAACATCAAATTATTAAAACACAAAACAATCAAGAACTCACTATTTGGGATAAGATCTACATCCATTATTATTTATTGATACATAGCAGAGGGATGAAATGAAAAAGCACATATTATTTTTATTCAACATGAGTTTAAGAAATGTAAAGATGGCTTAGTTACAAGCATCATTACTAAGACTGATACATATCTAGATTATACCAATCTATGTTCTTCAGTGTACTGTACTAACATACTGCTACTTCATATTTTTAGAGTAAAATTAAATTGTGTGTAAGGCATGGATATGAAAAGAATTAATTAATTATTTTGGAAAGTCGGAATTGGCAAAAGAAAATATTAGAAAATCTGGTTTTAATGTTCTGAATTTTAAATCAACATCTCTCAGTCAAATTCGTTCTGTAAACTCCATAACATGCATAATTTCTATTTTAATAGAAGACAACTTCTGTATTTTTTCTAGCATAAGCATTAATAATGTATTTTACCCCAGAGAAAACTATAATTGTACCTCCATTGCACAAGCGGTTAGATGTTCGCTCTCACCGCTGGAATCTCAAGATCGAGACTCGATGACTCCATGTGGGTTTTGTGGTGGACAAAACAGACATTTGGCAAGTTAATGTTGGGGTTTCACTGATAAATAGTAGGATCTGGACAAATAAACAGCACAGAGACATGTCGCTAAAATTACACATGGCATATTTTAGGATAAGATGAGTTTGATAAGAAAAGGATTTCTTTTTCTTATATAATTGTGTGGGGCAGGAAAATAAATCCCATGATATTAACCACAATTTAACTACAAATTAGTTGAAATTTGCACAAATTGACTAGACCATTGGATTCAGACGTGTAAAATGTAGTTTTTATGGTTTTATTCTTAAGCTAAAATAGGTGTAGGCTATTCTATGCCACCATCCCACCTGTGAATATTCTGACTGAGAAAAAGTGACTGCTGGTATCATTCTTTTTCAGTATGATAACAGGTTCCTGCTAGAGCCAATTTCCAATATATTTACTCACATATAAGGAGATTCTATCTCAGGAGTCTACCTACATTATTGGGCAAGATAGGGCAAGAAAATGGGTGAGTTAGTACACCTGATTAGTCAAGCATTCACTTATTTATTAGCAGATTTTTGTGATAAGCTGGCTACACTATCTAAGCAATGACAACATACTTTACATTGAAAATGTGATGGTATTAGTTTACTTAGAGCTCAACTTCTCACTTCATTTTAAGGCATTTCTAACATTTTTAAAAAAAGGAGTCAATTTATATATTTCTCTCCAGTAATTATTCACATACTGCAACATTATATTGTGTTTTTCGGTTTTTTATTGGAATTTATGTGGACGGCATTTAGAATTCCTCAAATTTTACAAAATAGCATGTTAAAGGCGAAACTATTCTAGTGGTTTTGTGTGCCATTATCTTCTCTAGATGGAAAATCATCTTGAACCGTTGATGATACAGGCTAGACGTAATATTACCTTGAGATGAATCTGATTTAATTTTACTTTTACGAAATCTTAAGAGAAAACAGAAGCAGTAAACTCAACTCGAATAAAACTGAACACAAATCCAGTGAAAATAGATTAATAAATGCAAGTTTTTTATATTATTTGAAGATCGAATGTTACACTATATCTCGAGGGAAACTCTGCAGCTAACAATGACACGTTCCTTTGTTAAATTTTAGTAGAACGTTCTCTGTTAATTATGAAAATACAAGATGTTATTGCACGAGTTAACATTTTCTTGATTATTGAATTATATTCATACTAACCACTTAAACTTCGGATATTTCTTGTTAATGTACAACAAAATCGCCTGCTTTCGTGCTGTTCTGGAACCTCCAACTTGTCGTTGATTTTAAATATGGCGTATTTTTATACATGGAGAAAATGCACAATTTATCATTTGAATAATCGATGGGAATTAAGTATGGCAGGCGGTGGTCAATAATAAGTTGTGAAATGCAGTTTTTTTTTAAATTGATACGCATTTTGATAATACCTCAAATTTACCAAAATAACATGTTACAGGCGAAACTATTCTAATGGTTTTGTGTCTACTCTAGATGGAAAATAATTTTGAACCGTTGATGATACAGGCTAGGCGTAATAATACCTGGAGAAGAATCTGATTTAATTTTAATTTTACGAAATCATAAGAGAAAACAGAAGCAGTAAACTGAACTCGAATAAAACTAAACACAGATCCAGTAAAAATAGGTTAATAAATGCAAGGTCGAATGTTACACTATATCTGGAGGGAAACTCTGCAGCGAACAATGAAACGTTCCTTTGTTAAATTTTAGTAGAACGTTCTCTGTTAATTATGAAAATACAAGATGTTATTGCACGAGTTAACATTTTCTTGGTTATTGAATTGTATTCATACTAACCACTTAAACTTCGGATATTTCTTGTTAACGTACAATAAAATCGCTTGCTTCGGGCTGTTCTAGAACCTCCAACCTGTCGTTGATTTTAAATATGGCGTATTTTTATACATGGAGAAAATGCACAATTTAACATTTGAATAATCGATGGGAATTAAATATGGCAGGCGGTGGTCTATAATTAGTTTGAAATGCAGTTTTTTTAAAATTAATACGCATTTTGATAATACCTAAATTTGCCAAATGACATGTTAGAGGCGAAACTATTCTAATGTTTTGTGTACCATTATCTTCTCTAGCTGGAAAATAATTTTGAATCGTTGATGATACAGGCTAGGCGTAATAATACCTGGAGAAGAATCTGATTTAATTTTACTTTTACGAAATCATAAGAGAAAACAGAAGCAGTAAACTGAACTCGAATAAAACTGAACGCGGATCCAGTGAAAATATATTAATAAATGCAAGTTCTTTATATTATTTGAAGATCGTATGTTACACTATATCTGGAGGGAAACTCTGCAGCGAACAATTAAGCGTTCCTTTGTTAAATTTTAGTAGAACGTTCTCTATTCATTATGAAAATATAAGATATTATTGCACGAGTTAACATTTTCTTGATTATTGAATTATATTCATACTAACCACTTAAACTTCGGATATTTCTTGTTAATGTACAACAAAATCGCCTGCTTTATTTCAGTTCTAGAACCTCCAACCTGTCGTTGATTTTAAATATGGCGTATTTTTATACATGGAGAAAATGCACAATTTAACATTTGAATAATCGATGTGAATTAAATATGGCAGGCGGTGGTCTATGAGTAGTTTGAAATGCAGTTCTTTTGAAATAAATACGCATTTTGATAATACCTCGTTTTACGATTGAATAAGTAATTGTAAACTTTTTAGAAAAATTAAGTAATAATTTGGCAGTTAATACTAAAATGTAAAAGACAATCAATCTTAATAAAAAGTATTTGTTCATTTATATTTTGAATATGTAAAATCAGTAGCTTTCCCAATAGATTATTGTAAAAACACATTGACCCATATTTTGTTAATTTTAAAAATGTAATTTGTAATTTATTTTGTAATTTTAATATTGTAAGGTGATTAAGTAATTTTTAAAACACCGTTATCGGCGTGTATGCTATTATAGGCCTACCGGTAATTATTATTATAAAGAAAGACTGAGAATTTTTGAAAGAAAAATCTTGAGAAGGATCCTGGGACCCATAAATGATCGTGGAGTATAAGATATAACGATTAAATCTATAATTTGTACTAAGATTCGGATATTGTAAATGTTATTAAATTGGCAGACTGAGGTGGGGTGGGCCATGTAATGAGAATGGAGGAGGAGAAATTCACAAAGAAACAATTTTTGCACTGGCGCTTTTGCATTGTAGATAAACCATAGCATTCTATCCATGTGTCTCTCTATATCACCTCCACAGCCTATGGAAGACGGAAGGCCTGACATCAAGAATCAAAGAGACATGGCGAATGGAACGACCCTCTTCAATCAATGCAACTGCTCGTGCAACTGATGTTTCATTCAAATGTCTCGTTGCTCTGTATTAGCTTCAGAGAACATAAAAATAACAATTCCCTACCACGGATTATTCTTCAAACCTGTTTTTAAAAAATAAATCAGTACGAACTGCTTTGGTTTCAACAACTCTTGGAATTTCACTAACATATGCAGAGAAAGATTAATAAAACCCAGAAGATCTTCAATCTGATTTTAATCAATACTTGGTCAGAAAACATCTCACTCTCAAAAATTAAATTGTTACAATTTTTATTTTGTTACTTTAGTTAAACATGTGTTCCTCTAATAGTTTTGAGTAGTGTCTATAATTCAATAGTGAAAAGTACTGTCACATGTGGAGCTGAATTTTGGAAATTCAACAAAAGATTTGAACAAAAATTTATGTCTATGGAAATGGATTTCTTGAAGAGAGCAGCAGGATATTCAAAATTAGAAAAAAATAAAGTTATACTGTCATATGAGAAAAAATGAATATTCAGTAGTAGATTATATAAGATACTAGCAATTGAATTGGTATGGGCATGTATGACAAATGCAAAAAGAAACGTTACCCAGAAAACATTGGAATGGTGTCCAACTGGATGAAGAAGGAAAGGAAGATCTTGAAACTCGTGGATACAAGAAATAAGAACTGGAATGAGAGCAAGAGGACTGGAGGACATGGAGTGGATGAATAGAGACGAGTGCACAAGGAAAATAACATTTTGGGCTCAGAAAGATGTGTAAACATTGAAAATCTGTATAAAAATGAATTGATATATTTTATCCAAAAAATTTCATTCCAACAGCCAATGTTCCCAAATGAAACAAAGAAATTCTTGCTCATAGAAATATCTTCTCAAATCTGACAGGACTCTCTATATATTGAGCATTTTCAGTGATTAAATTCAAATATGTTATGTAAAGCTGGCACTAATTCTGAATATGGTTTATGGACTATAAAGTTTAAGAAACAAGAATATGAAATACCAAGTAGCTGAGTGGCTAAGACAAAAAGCCTTGGCGCAGAGCTACGGGACTTGCGCTGGTTCGAGTCTCCTTGGGGAAGAAATTTTCTCATGGCATTTCGGCCAGTATGGGACCGGTGCCCACCCAGCATCATGAGGCATTTGGGTAGCTACAATAAGTAGTGGCTCCAGGTTGAGAAAACCAGCTATAACGGCTGGGGTCTTGACATGCTGACCACATGTCACCCCTACAGTGGCTGATGTTCATATACATCTGTGATTGACACATGTGGATGTGAGGCCAGTAGCTGGCTGGTTGGCTAAGGGCCTTCTAGGCCTGTTGTGCCAGGACATTCAATATTGTATATGACTTATGTATTTATTATTAAGGCTTGATATAGAACTTTCATGCTGTTTCATTATATAATTTAATTTTAATTGGTGTTGGTTATTTTTCATTTGCTGACGTTTCACAATTTTTTGGCCAGAAGAATATTGAATGTTAAAGAATGCTCTGAAAATACTAAATTTCCGTCCTGATGCACATTGCGGACATTGAAAAATTCTAACTTTCACATATACACATTAGCTGTATAATGGGTTTTTGTATACATCTATATAAGAAATGCAACTTGGAGCAATGGGAACAAGATACTGTAAACTGTTGAATGGAATAGATATCTGCGTAGATGCCAGGGACAGGGAGGCCCTTAATGAATTAACATGTTATGACTTCATATAAAATTCATAGTAAAATTAGGTAGCATTACTGTCGCTTTTAAAAAACATGTTTAGATATTTTTCCTGATAAACATATTTTAGATCATACCAAATATAGGAAACATGAAAAATTTGCCTCTTCATCTGTCATTTTTTTAAAATCTGTAAGCATATGGAAAAGCATTAACCTCCAAAACTAAAATTTAACTTACTGCTCAATGAATACTTAAACCAAAATAGCAATAGATTTGCCATAATGCTTCCATGGGACTGAAAACTTGAACAAACAAATAATTTTATCATGTTTTTTTATGGCAATAAGGCCTTATTTCTGAAAAAAAAAACTGTTTGTTACTTTAAATTACTGCATGGCGTTGGAAACATTTGAATTCATTCATTGTAAAATCTTAGGCTTACATTAAACCTGTAAACCTACTTATCACAACTTCTCTTCATATTTCACATTCATTGATACTAGATGCAATTTTCATTTCCTTCATAAGAGGCAATGTTCAGTTCAGTTTCAAAGATGTTTCCTAATACAATATTCTTTTGAAGTGAATTAATTAAACACTAATAAGCAGCACTTTTACTTGCCTAATTCTGTTGATTGTGTTCTGACCAACATGACATGTTACTCTATTTTATAATACAAACTGAAGATAATACTATTTTTTATTCAATGCCGTCGGCTATCATTATGACAGTTTGGTATTCTTTCCGGGCATGGCGAACTTGTAAATCTCTTCTGATTTTGGAGCTCCTCGAAGGTGGGGTTTCAATTCTCCAATGATATGAAAGGTGATGTTGGTAATGAAGTGCCAGGAGAGGCCTTAAACTAAACTTAATCTAATGAGGAAAATATGATAGTGATGGCCACATGCTGTTCAGGGACTGTTTCGGCATTAACATATAGTGACGTTTGCCTTAAAGGTGGGGAATCCATCCATAGTAATTCTGCCCAAAAGCAGGTCCTTCACTGCACTCATAGCATTTTCATGCTATGCTTGCAGCTTTACTAGGGAATTGTAGGTGTGGTAGCTTCTCGTTGCTTTCCACACTGGTGAAGGATGATGTTGACAATGATGTTGATAATGATAAGTATGATGATGATGGCCATATGATTTCGGGGACTGTTTGGGCCTTAAAGTTTTCCTGACATTTGTCTTGCAGGTGAGGAAAAACCCCGATAGAAACCTCACCCAGAAAAACTTCCCCGACCGGGGATCGAACCTGGGCCCGCTGCATGACAAGGCAGCACACTACCTCGAGACCACTGCAGTGGACTAGGTGAGGAATAACCCCAAAAATTACCTCACCCAGGAAACTGTCCCAACTGGGGATCAAATCCGGGCCTGCTGCATGACAATGCAGCATGCAACCTCTAGGCCACAGAGGTGGACTATAAAAGTAATGAATATTCATATAGGCAGAAAATAACTTTTAACCCTCGAGCAGCAGCACTAGTGCAATTCTGCTACCAGCAATAATTATATTGTAATTCTTGTTGGAATCTTTGGGACACCGAATTTCCGTTTAAGCTATTCCACCATCTAACATTAACAATTTTATCACTAGTTTTTTGCTTTGATGTAGGGAAGTTGTTAGTGATTAATTCGAGTTTTGTATCTAAAATGCAAATTTGCACTGTGCTGCCATTCATATAAGTAATTTTTTTAATTTATATTCATGTATATTTTTTTAATTTATGTATATATTCATAAAATTGATAGTGTTTTTGTATTATAATA
>JASPKZ010008759.1:0-94584 GCA_030220185.1 Diploptera punctata
CGTGAACTCAAAGTATTGTGGACACTTTAAATAAATATGAAGTTGAATATGACAATGTGCTAGGGATTATTACCGGCTCAGCATGGTACATGAATTTATGTGCCAATACTCTAAAAGGCTTAGTGGGGGAGAAACTTGCCCATATTCAATGCCTGGCCTACAAAATCAACTTGGTGGGTCAGATTTGGCAATGCAGCCTAGATGAATTGAACATATTAAATTAATGTTGGGAAGTAAACATTATGAGGTATAATCATTAAAATTCATCGGAGAACATATTGTTTAAACAACTCACCTCATAGGATTCATGCTTCCATGATATCGCGATTTCAAACATAGTCATGTTCATCTTCAGCCATAACTCCGACTGACAAAATTCTTCGGCCGTCAACTATTCTATTGTCGCCATCTTCAGTGCTGCCATCTATGGTTGAATTTATGAACTTCGAAATCAATGTAATTTCGTTAGGGATATCAAAATTCATTGATCTATTTTTGTTTTTCTGAATGTATATTTTTTCCCAAACTGTCAATTCCAAAGGTTTCTCTACTTGTTTTAAAAGTTTAGCTTCTCTTCCAATTGTATGATGTTCTAATAAACTATGTGCAGCAATTGCAGATTTTTCAATTTCACAATTTTTAATATTTCTGAAATGTTCTTTTGTCCGAATTTCCAAATTCCTTTTTGTTTTTCCTATATAAACTTTATTGCAATCTTCACAATTTATTTGATAAATTCCAGATTTCTTACTGTCTGGAACATTGACTTTTTTATTGGTACTTAGAAGATTACCCAGACTAAATTTATTTATTGGTGCCAAAGAAATGTTGTATTTGTCAACAATTTTTTGAAATTTTCTATGCATTTCAGGATGATAAGTAATTTTCCTGTATTTTTTTCTTTTCTTTGCAATTTTGTAGAGTAGTATATTCATTAAGTCTTTTTTTGTGTTTGAATTTCTTCAACTTATTGATAATTAATTCTTTATCAAAACCATTTAATCTAGCAGTGTTTAAGATATGTTTAAACTCTTTGTTGAAATTTTTCTTTGTTTAATGGTACATTTGTCAATCTGTAAATTAAGCTATTGAATATTGCATGCTTATGAGCAATGTGATTGAAACCTGATGATTTAATGTATTATCTGTATGAGTTCCTTTTCTAAATATATCAAATTCAATTTTCAGTGTTTGATCATTCCTAATTATACATAGATCCAAAAATGGAATTTTGTTTTCTTTTTCTAATTCAACGGTAAACTTTACTGATTCATCCTGAAGGTTCAATAATTTAAGAGCATCTTCAATATCTTTAGAATTTATTATTGCAAAAATATCATCCACATTAAAAATTGTGAAATTGAAAAATCTGCAATGCTGCACATAGTTTATTAGAACATCATAAAATTGGAAGAGAAGCTAAACTTTTAAAACAAGTAGAGAAACCTTTGGAATTGAGTTTGGGAAAAAATATACATTCAGAAAAACAAAAATAGATCAATGAATTTTGATATCCCTAACGAAATTACATTGATTTCGAAGTTCATAAATTCAACCATAGATGGCAGCACTGAAGATGGCGACAATAGAATAGTTGTTGTTGTTGTTTTCAAATGCTGGGCCTTGGCACCGAAGCCATTAGCGTTCTTGCTCTCCAATATTTCTCTATTGTGGATCCAACAGGTAATACTTCACAGGTTTGTAGGTGTTCTTCATTCATTTCTTCGTCTTTATTGCATAGAGGACAATTTGGATTCGTGTAGATTCCTATTTTATATAAATGTTTGGCTAAATAGTCATGTTCTGTAAGCAGTCTAAATGTTGCTACTGTAGTTTTACGTGGAAATTCTGGAATAATATCTGGCTTCTTTACTAAAATATTCCATTTTTTGTCTTCGGCTTTATTACATAGGTCTTGGTTTTGTTTGATTTTATATTTGTTTTTAACTATTCTTTTTATGGATGTGAAAGGTAAGCTTTTAGTAGTATTCTGAATTAAATTGGAGCCTTTTTTGGCAAGAAAATCAGCAGTGTCATTTCCAGCAATTCCACAATGTGCAGGTATCCATTGCAATTGAATTCTTTTCTGTAGTTTTTGGAGTTGTTGAATCATTTTGTAGCACTCTTTAATTTGTATTGACTTCATTTTGTGTGAATTTATTGCATATATTGCTGCCTTAGAATCAGAGAGTATGACCGCATTTTGAAATTTATTTATTCTGTATAGTAATTGTTGGAGTGAAATATGAATAGCCGTTACTTCTGCATCAAAATTTGTTGTGTGGTATCCTGCTGGTTGATAAAATGAAAATAATGCACATGTAATTCCTGATCCTGAGTTGTTATCAATAGTAGATCCATCTGTGTAGACATGTAACCATCTCTTATTCACAACTTCTAATGCTAGAGCTTTTAGTACAAGTGTGGGAGTTTCAGATTTTGTAACTGGTTCTTCTACAATAGAAGAATTTCGTCAGTCAGAGTTATGGCTGAAGATGAAAATGACTATGTTTGAAATCGCGATATCATGGAAGCATGAATCCTATGAGGTGAGTTGTTTAAACAATATATTCTCTGATGAATTTTAATGAATTGAACATAACTGTTGCTAAAACAAAAGCTGCATTTCTTAATACAAGGAAAAGGAAGTATTTGTATCTTGGCTTTCCTTGTGAGAAATATGAGAATGACCCTGGAAAAGTTAGGCATTTTCCCATGTCAGTACAAACTAGATGGAACACATGGTTTGAAGCTGCAAAGTATATACATGAATACCTTGATGACATATTGGAATTTATGGAGCAGCTAGGTGAAGAAAACAGTGGTGTGAAATTTCTTAAAAATGTAAGTCCCCAATTCTTAGCTATCACAAAAGTTCGGGCACAATTTATTGCTGATATCTGCAACTGATTTGTTAATTTGATTATCTTCTTGGAAGGTATCCCACGGCTCGTGTTCTTCATTCCAAACTAAAGGTTATGGAGAACATGCTTGATTTATTAACAAAAGAGGTATTCTTGACACAGCTCACAACTTTGTTGCAAGAGATGACAGCTCTCAGGAAAGCTGAAGTGATGAACCAGTTGAAAACTAATGCACAAAAGAGTCTTACGAAGCTGAAAATCTTGGTTGTGGAAGACCCTTCAAAATTGGTGTTTGCAGCAGTTAGTAAATTATTTGACCCCAGGACACTTAATAATCAAATTCTCAGTGCTGGCAATGCCATTGTAGAATTGAAGAAATTGTCATATGCAAGTGCCATGAATCTTCTAAATTCTATGAAGGCTATGTTGTTCTCCAAGGCCTCATAAAAGAAGAGTTGAAATGATCAACCCATGTAGACATTTGCAGAATGATATAGAATATATGATCAGAAAGTTGGTCAATGCATTTGAGGTAGGTGGACTGAAGATAAATTATATTAAAACAGAATATATGGTAATCGGAGGAAATTCAGAAGACCTACAAATAAATAATATGATAATCAAATGTGTTGAAGAATTTAAATATCTTGGATCTATAATAGATAAATCTGGTACTTGTGAAAAAGATATTATTAACAGAGTAAATTGTGCAAGGAAGGCGATTAGATCCCTGAATGGTCTTTTATGGAATAGAAATTTGACCACAAAAACAAAAAAAGAGATTATACAGACAATAATAGAAAGTATACTTACATATGGATCAGAAAGCTGGACCTTAAATGACAGGATGCAGAAAAGAAACTTGGCGACAGAAATGGATGGATTACGGAGAAGTATGAGAATATCCAGGCTACAACATACTCGAAATACATATATCAGACAAGAAATGGATGCACAAGAAACTGTTATCGATAGGATAACAAAGAGAGCTCTACAGTGGTATGGACATGTACAACGGATGTCGCAAGACCAGTGGCCTAAACAGGTGTTGGATTGGATGGTACCAGGCAGAAGGAAGAGGGGGAGACATAGAAGAGCATGGTATGAGGGAATATATGATGCCATGATGAAGAGGGGTATGGAAGATGGTCAATGGGAAGATAGGAATCTCTGGAAAGCAGGAATCAAGGGCAAACTGCTGTAAAGTGGAAAGCCTGTATTAAGTATTAAGTAAGTATTTGCTCTTTGAGGGAAGAGTATACCGAGTTTGTCAAGTCTCTTGAAGCCATCTGGTATCCAGCTTCAAATGTGGACTCAGAAAAATCTGTTTCTCAGTATGGTGTTGTGGTGAGTGATCGAAGGCGGAGATTGAAACCTGAAATTACAGAGATACTCGCCAGGTTGCTTTTTGTTAAAAAGGTAAATTTTGCTTACAAATTAGTGACTATGATTAAAATTTTATGTATTTCAGTGTATTAAAATCGATATCGAAACTCACCCATTATTTTAGTCGGTTTATAAAAATAAACTTGCTTTTACCATGTATATTTTACATTAATGTGTGTACTATAGCCTATTTCATGTTTCTAGATTATGTGCATTTTTGTTAAACTCTGAGCCCTGAGGATGTCTTCCTAGTCTGAGTATAAATCCCTGTGAACATCGTTTGATGTTAATTAATATTTCAAATGGAAGTAACATTATGAGATTCATTTTAATAAATTTAATTAAATCAATTACCTCTTAATAACAAATAATGTATAAATAGTGAATCGTGAAATTTCACCTCATAATTCTGTGATCTTCAGGCAAGGAACTGCATTTTCAAGAGGCATTCCTCTCATCTTCAGCCATCTTGACGATACTGTTTCCCATATTTAAGAAAGAAAAATTAATGCTTAAACTGGGACTTGAAGTTCAAGATCTGATTTTTAATATTAGGGCTAGGATGGATTGTGGTGTTTAATTTTAATCATTAGATTGTCTTAATGTTTTATTTTAGGAAGTAATATTTTGAGGTTCTTTTAATCAAATTATTTTAAGTCTGTAATATCTTACCTCAATATTAATGTCTTCTAATCATCCTCAGCATCATGGCCAGACTGCTTGGAGATTTATGTTGTAAACCCTGGATGTCGAGGTCAGCTCTCTCCTGCAATTGGCCGAAGAACCTCCAAACGAGGTCACATTCATTCAGTATTTTGAAGTTCATTACTCTGTTTTTGTTCTTCTGAATATAGATTTTTTCCCAAATAGTCAGCTCTTTTGTATTTTCTAACTGTTTTAATAATTTAGTGTTCGAATTTATATTATGTTTTTCAGACCAAACATGAGCAGCAACTGCAGATTTTTCTGTTTCCCCATTTTTAATATTTCTTACGTGTTCTTTGGTTCTAATTTTCAGGTTTCTTTTTGTTTTTTCTATATATCTTTTCACAACCAGTATGGAGTGAATCGTAAATATGGCTATACGTTTGATTGCGTTGTGTGATGAAAATATTACCATTACAGGAAATATGAAATTACCGTTGGAAAGGCAATTATTCAAATTACAACAATGGAATAAAACAAAACAGTGTAGAACTTACGTCATTAGTCAAAATGGCGTTGAATATGCAACAGCAAATTACAATTGCTGCATGGACAATAATGTATGCTAATGATCGTGAGGCCGCAAGACAGGCAAGATGTGAGTTTAACAAAGCATTGCAGCCATTGGCTGTGGGGAAGTGGAGGAAACGGCTGCTGGAAACGGGAAGGATGCAGAAAATCAAACCTCCTGGAAGGTCTCGCATTAGCACGGATGCAGAAACAACGAAGAGAATTGTGGAGGCGTTCGACGTTATCCCACAAAAATCAACCTGCCAAGCTGCATGTGAGCTTCATATCAGTCAATCGAGTGTGTATCGTGTTTTGAAGCATGAGAAGTACCACCCCTTCAAACCGATTCATGTCCATGAACTTAATGAAGACAACCCTGACAGGTTGGTGGAATTAAGAGATACGTTTAAGATGCGGCAAAGTCACTATTTGGACTATGATCGGATGGGAAGGATTGTTAGGAATGCGAATTTTGGATGAGACTGTTAATGGTGATCGGTATAGTGATATCCTTAGACAAATTGTCCTGCCAGTAATGCAAAGTGCTGAACATGAACAATGTTTATTCCAGCAGGATGGTGCGCCTCCCCACTATGCAATTGCGGTGAGGGAAATTTTGGATGATCATTTGAAAAACAGGTGGATGGGAAGAAGAGGCCCCATTGAATGGCCAGCCCGTTCCCCTGACCTCACAGCATGTGACTATTGGTTGTGGGGTTATTTGAAGGAGAAGGTTTATGCCCGGAAACCTCAAGACGTTGACATGCTGAAATTAGTGATTGAGGAAGAAATTAGAGCTATTTATTCCTCTAAACATCTATCGTAACGCAATGAATGACTTCCCAAAGCGTTGCCAATTATGCTCGGATGTAAATGGCGAACAGTTTGAAGCAATAAAGTGACTTGCTTAGTGTTGTAAGTGATTTGTTTTGTTCTATTGTTGTAATTTTAAGGATTCCCTTTAAAATGATAACATCATATTTCCTTTAATAATAATATTTTCATCGCAAATGCGATCAAACGTATAGCCATATTTCTGAATCACACTGTACATTCAATTTGATATATTCCTGATTTTTTATTTTTAATTGATCAACAAAAGCACTCTTGAAAAAGAAAAACCACCTATGAAAAAATACAGGAAATTGACATATCACACTTGGGCACACAATAAATTCCAAACGATATTTGAAAAGTTTAATGTTAAATTAGCACCGAAAAATAACCACAGTTTAAATAAACTAATAAAAACCAACAAAAATGAAAAAAAAAACTGATAAAAATAAAAAATCAGGAATATATCAAATTGAATGTAATGGTTGTGAAAATAAATATATATAGGAAAACAAAAGGAAGCCTGAAAATTAAAACCAAAGAACACATAAGAAATATTAAAAATGGGGAAATAGAAGAACCTGCAGTTGCTGCTCATGTTTGGTCTGAAAAACATAATATAAATTCAAACACTGAACTATTAAAACAGTTAGAAAATACAAAAGAGTTGACTATTTGGGGAAGAAAATCTATATTCAGAACAAAAACAGAGTTATGAATTTTGAAATACTGTCTGAACATGACCTTATTTGGAGGTTCTTCGGCCAATCACAGGAGAGAGCTCATATTGACATCCAGGGTTTTACAAAATAAATCCAACCAGTCTGGCCATGATGCTGAGGATGATTAGAAGACTAATTGAAACATGTTCAAGAACAAATCAACATTAATATTGAGGTAAGATATTACAGACTCAGTATAATTTGATTAGATTATGTACCATATGCTTGGAGATCTCATTTTTTTTATAGAAGTGGGTTAATTGCCAGCACTTGATTTTACCTTCTACCTTATCATCATCAATCCTTAATACGACAAATTACATAAACAATCTCCTTTCTGTACACAACACATGTACACATGACCTGTGTAAAGTAGTCTGCTGAAATGGTGAGTAAATTAAAAATAGTCCACATTAATGCCATCTATCCATTTATTGTGGAATCTGAAGCACAAAAATTGCAGTGAGTGACATTGTAACTTATATGAATATAATAGTATGCAGATTGTGGATATTTCCTCAGCTGTTTAAAATATAACTGAGCGATCTAACCTATTGAACATGCATTGATTTGAGACCATGTAGGAGAAAACATTTTCTCATGGAACTTTGACTGGTATGGGACCAGTGTTCATTTAGCATCGTGGAGAATTTGAATACTACAATAAGTAGTGGCTACAAGTTGAGAATACCAGCTGTAACATTTGGGAGACTTGATGTGCTAATCACTATACTGGCTGAATGATTGTTCACCTCAGGCAGTCAGCTGGTAGTAACATCTGGGGGACTTGATATGCTAATCACTATACTGGCTGGATGGTTGTTCACCTCAGGCAGTCAGCTGGTAGTAACATCTGGGGGACTTGATATGCTAATCACTATACTGGCTGGATGGTTGTTCACCTCAGGCAGTCAGCTGGTAGTAACATCTGGGGGACTTGATATTTTAATCACTATACAGGCTGGGTGGTTGTTCCACTCAGGCAATCAGCTGGTAGAAACATCTGGGGGATATGATATGCTAATCACTATACTGGCTGGATAGTTGTTCACCTCAGACAGTTGGCTGAGGGATTTGATTTGCTAATCACTATACTGGCTGGATGGTTGTTCACCTCAGGCAGTCATCTGAGTAGTAACATCTGGGGGGCTTAATGCTAATCACTATACTGGCTGGATGGTTGTTCACCTCAGGCAGTCAGCTGGTAGAAACATCTGGGGGATATGATATGCTAATCACTATACTGGCTGGATGGTTGTTCACCTCAGACAGTTGGCTGGTAGTAACATCTGAGGAATTTGATTTGCTAATCACTATAACTGGCTGGATGGTTGTTCACCTCAGGCAGTCATCTGGTAGTAACATCTGGGGGGCTTAATGCTAATCACTATACTGGCTGGATGGTTGTTCACCTCTGGCAGTCAGCTGGTAGTAACATCTGGGGGACTTGATATGCTAATCACTTTACTGGCTGGATGGTTGTTCACCTCAGGCAGTCAGCTGGTAGTAACATCTGGAGGACTTGATATGCTAATCACTATACTGGCTGGATGGTTGTTCACCTCAGGCAGTCAGCTGGTAGTAACATCTGGGGGACTTGATATGCTAATCACTATACTGGCTGGATGGTTGTTCACCTCAGGCAGTCAGCTGGTAGTAACATCTGGGGGACTTGATACACTAATCACCATACTGGCTGGATGGTTGTTCACCCCAGGCAGTCAGCTGGTAGTAACATTTGGGGGACTTGATACACTAATCACTATACTGGCTGGATGGTTGTTCACCTCAGGCAGTCAGCTGGTAGTAACATCTGGGGGACTTGATACACTAATCACTATACTGGCTGGATGGTTGTTCACCTCTGGCAGTCAGCTGGTAGTAACATCTGGGGGACTTGATATGCTAATCACTTTACTGGCTGGATGGTTGTTCACCTCAGGCAGTCAGCTGGTAGTAACATCTGGGGGACTTGATATGCTAATCACTATACTGGCTGGATGGTTGTTCACCTCAGGCAGTCAGCTGGTAGTAACATCTGGGGGACTTGATATGCTAATCACTATACTGGCTGGATGGTTGTTCACCTCAGGCAGTCAGCTGGTAGTAACATCTGGGGGACTTGATTTGCTAATCACTATACTGGCTGGATGGTTGTTCACCCCAGGCAGTCAGCTGGTAGTAACATCTGGGGGACTTGATATGCTAATCACTATACTGGCTGGATGGTTGTTTGCCTCAGGCAGTCAGCTGGTAGTAACATCTGGGGGACTTGATATGCTAATCACTATACTGGCTGGATGGTTGTTCACCCCAGGCAGTCAGCTGGTAGTAACATCTGGGGGACTTGATATGCTAATCACTATACTGGCTGGATGGTGTTTGCCTCAGGCAGTCAGCTGGTAGTAACATCTGCGGGACTTGATATGCTAATCACTATACTGGCTGGATGGTTGTTCACCTCAGGCAGTCAGCTGGTAGTAACCTCTGGGGGACTTGATATGCTAATCACTATACTGGCTGGATGGTTGTTTGCCTCAGGCAGTCAGCTGGTAGTAACATCTGGGGGACTTGATATTTTAATCACTATACTGGCTGGATGGTTGTTCACCCCAGGCAGTCAGCTGGTAGTAACATCTGGGGGACTTGATATGCTAATCACTATACTGGCTGGATGGTTGTTTGCCTCAGGCAGTCAGCTGGTAGTAACATCTGGGGGACTTGATATGCTAATCACTATACTGGCTGGATGGTTGTTCACCTCAGGCAGTCAGCTGGTAGTAACATCTGGGGGACTTGATATGCTAATCACTATACTGGCTGGATGGTTGTTCACCTCAGGCAGTCAGCTGATAGTAACATCTGGGGGACTTGATATGCTAATCACTATACTGGCTGGATGGTTGTTCACCTCAGGCAGTCAGCTGGTAGTAACATCTGGGGGACTTGATTTGCTAATCACTATACTGGCTGGATGGTTGTTCACCCCAGGCAGTCAGCTGGTAGTAACATCTGGGGGACTTGATATGCTAATCACTATACTGGCTGGATGGTTGTTTGCCTCAGGCAGTCAGCTGGTAGTAACATCTGGGGGACTTGATATGCTAATCACTATACTGGCTGGATGGTTGTTCACCTCAGGCAGTCAGCTGGTAGTAACATCTGGGGGACTTGATACAGTAATCACTATACTGGCTGGATGGTTGTTCACCTCAGGCAGTCAGCTGGTAGTAACATCTGGGGGACTTGATTTGCTAATCACTATACTGGCTGGATGGTTGTTCACCCCAGGCAGTCAGCTGGTAGTAACATCTGGGGGACTTGATATGCTAATCACTACACTGGCTGGATGGTTGTTTACCTCAGGCAGTCAGCTGATAGTAACATCTGGGGGACTTGATATTTTAATCACTATACTGGCTGGGTGGTTGTTCCACTCAGGCAATCAGCTGGTAGTAACATCTGGGGGACTTGATAAGCTAATCACTATACTGGCTGGATGGTTGTTCACCTCATGCAGTCGGCTGGTAGTAACATCTGGGGGACTTGATTTTCTAATCACTATACTGGCTGTATGGTTGTTCAATTCAGACAGTCGGCTGGTAGTAACATCTGGGGGACTTGATACACTAATCACTATACTGGCTGGATGGTTGTTTGCCTCAGGCAGTCAGCTGGTAGTAACATCTGGGGGACTTGATATGCTAATCACTATACTGGCTGGATGGTTGTTCACCTCAGGCAGTCAGCTGGTAGTAACATCTGGGGGACTTGATATGCTAATCACTATACTGGCTGGATGGTTGTTCACCTCAGGCAGTCAGCTGGTAGTAACATCTGGGGGACTTGATATGCTAATCACTATACTGGCTGGATGGTTGTTCACCTCAGGCAGTCAGCTGGTAGTAACATCTGGGGGACTTGATATTTTAATCACTATACAGGCTGGGTGGTTGTTCCACTCAGGCAATCAGCTGGTAGAAACATCTGGGGGATATGATATGCTAATCACTATACTGGCTGGATAGTTGTTCACCTCAGACAGTTGGCTGAGGGATTTGATTTGCTAATCACTATACTGGCTGGATGGTTGTTCACCTCAGGCAGTCATCTGGTAGTAACATCTGGGGGGCTTAATGCTAATCACTATACTGGCTGGATGGTTGTTCACCTCAGGCAGTCAGCTGGTAGAAACATCTGGGGGATATGATATGCTAATCACTATACTGGCTGGATGGTTGTTCACCTCAGACAGTTGGCTGGTAGTAACATCTGAGGGATTTGATTTGCTAATCACTATACTGGCTGGATGGTTGTTCACCTCAGGCAGTCATCTGGTAGTAACATCTGGGAGGCTTAATGCTAATCACTATACTGGCTGGATGGTTGTTCACCTCTGGCAGTCAGCTGGTAGTAACATCTGGGGGACTTGATATGCTAATCACTTTACTGGCTGGATGGTTGTTCACCTCAGGCAGTCAGCTGGTAGTAACATCTGGAGGACTTGATATGCTAATCACTATACTGGCTGGATGGTTGTTCACCTCAGGCAGTCAGCTGGTAGTAACATCTGGGGGACTTGATATGCTAATCACTATACTGGCTGGATGGTTGTTCAACTCAGGCAGTCAGCTGGTAGAAACATCTGGGGGACTTGATATGCTAATCACTATATTGGCTGGATGGTTGTTCACCTCAGGCAGTCAGCTGGTAGTAACATCTGGGGGATATGATATGCTAATCACTATACTGGCTGGATGGTTGTTCAACTCAGGCAGTCAGCTGGTAGAAACATCTGGGGGACTTGATATGCTAATCACTATATTGGCTGGATGGTTGTTCACCTCAGGCAGTCAGCTGGTAGTAACATCTGGGGGACTTGATTTGCTAATCACTATACTGGCTGGATGGTTGTTAACCTCTGGCAGTCAGCTGGTAGTAACATCTGGGGGACTTGATATGCTAATCACTATACTGGCTGGATGGTTGTTCACCTCAGGCAGTCAGCTGGTAGTAACATCTGGGGGACTTGATATGCTAATCACTATACTGGCTGGATGGTTGTTCACCTCTGGCAGTCAGCTGGTAGTAACATCTGGGGGACTTGATATGCTAATCACTATACTGGCTGGATGGTTGTTAACCTCAGGCAGTCAGCTGGTAGTAACATCTGGGGGACTTGATATGCTAATCACTATACTGGCTGGATGGTTGTTAACCTCAGGCAGTCAGCTGGTAGTAACATCTGGGGGACTTGATATGCTAATCACTATACTGGCTGGATGGTTGTTCACCTCAGGCAGTCAGCTGGTAGTAACATCTGGGGGACTTGATATGCTAATCACTATACTGGCTGGATGGTTGTTCACCTCAGGCAGTCAGCTGGTAGTAACATCTGGGGGACTTGATATGCTAATCATTATACTGGCTGGATGGTTGTTCACCTCAGGCAGTCAGCTGGTAGTAACATCTGGGGGACTTGATATGCTAATCACTATACTGGCTGGATGGTTGTTCACCTCAGGCAGTCAGCTGGTGGTAACATCTGGGGGACTTGATATGCTAATCACTATACTGGCTGGATGGTTGTTCACCTCAGGCAGTCAGCTGGTAGTAACATCTGGGGGACTTGATAAGCTAATCACTATACTGGCTGGATGGTTGTTCACCTCATGCAGTCGGCTGGTAGTAACATCTGGGGGACTTGATTTTCTAATCACTATACTGGCTGTATGGTTGTTCAATTCAGACAGTCGGCTGGTAGTAACATCTGGGGGACTTGATATGCTAATCACTATACTGGCTGGATGGTTGTTTGCCTCAGGCAGTCAGCTGGTAGTAACATCTGGGGGACTTGATATGCTAATCACTATACTGGCTGGATGGTTGTTAACCTCAGGCAGTCAGCTGGTAGTAACATCTGGGGGACTTGATATGCTAATCACTATACTGGCTGGATGGTTGTTAACCTCAGGCAGTCAGCTGGTAGTAACATCTGGGGGACTTGATATGCTAATCACTATACTGGCTGGATGGTTGTTCACCTCTGGCAGTCAGCTGGTAGTAACATCTGTGGGACTTGATTTGCTAATCACTATACTGGCTGGATGGTTGTTAACCTCAGGCAGTCAGCTGGTAGTAACATCTGGGGGACTTGATATGCTAATCACTATACTGGCTGGATGGTGGTTCACCTCAGGCAGTAAGCTGGTAGTAACATCTGTGGGACTTGATATGCTAATCACTAGGGTAAGGCATTTATTACCCTATAAGGGCCGGTTTCACCAACATCGGTGAAATTTAGCCTTCACGACGAGTTACATAACCGTGTGAAAAATAACTAAGCGTGTTTGCGTTTCACCACGCCATATAACACCGACGTAAACAAACGGGCGGTTTACCGTTAAAATTATTTTGAATCGTATATTTCTCATACCTCATATTCAAGCGGAACAAATTTGTAGGAGGGGAAAGAAATGCTATTGGTTGTTACTTATCGCGTTACCATAGAAACCTAAATAAACACATTGAACCAACACAAACACGTTCCACAGATCACGTATATTGGTACACGTGGAAAATTTGCCAGAAATAAAGAACATGTCCAACGAAAGATTTTCAAAACTATAATAGAATTAATATAGAAACGTTGAAACTATAGGAAATAAGAAACTATCCATAAAACATGCGTAACGACGAAAAATATTTTTTCTTGATTAGGCCTGTTTTTAAATTAACCTAATGATTGATTTAAAAACACTTTTACATTAATATAATATGGTAGTGTATTATCATCATCATCATCATTGGAATGCTTTAGTATATTTGGGTTATGTAAAAGTTTTCATGGAACAAGCCATTTTAATGGTATAAGAAGAGCAATTATTTTGGTTGGGACCATGTATTACAGTGTTTACAAAGTATCTAATCCATCTCCTGAAAATGTTGCTGCTGTAAACTCTCATTCTTGGAAGAATTATTTAATAACATGCAAAATGATTATGATAATGCAAGCCATGTTATATATATAAGGTGATTTGGAGCCATTAAGCAACAAATCTGATGAGAGGTCCTTAAAAAAAATTCCAACATTTCTCCCTCTCAATGCATAGAATTGCTAGATTACAAACCTTTGTGCTTCATGGTTATTCAGGTGTAATCATAATATAGGAACGTCCTGTCTGCGGATGAACTTGTGATGGAACAGATTAGTTTAATTTGTAAAACTTGGAGTATCCTTCCTTTGGCCAGCAACCAATCGAAGGGACTATTATTATGCTTTCAAGTCTTATACGAGAATTTCCCTCAAACGCTGGAGGGAAAATTTTCTATAGGATCGTAACAGGCCTTGGCCTAATACTTGGAAGGAAGAAGAAGAAGAAGAAACTTGGAGTAGATCTTGGGAAGCTCAATTTTTTTGGTTGTTCCTGGACCTATTATAAGAACAGTGAGAGTTTTCTTTTTGTCTTACATATATTCATTATTTTCATTGTTGCACTTTGGAATACTGCAACCCAGTCTTAACGAATTTCACTAAAAATGTTTGACTTTATCAGACCCATACCCTTGTCACATTCTAGGTATGTAGGTCCACTTATTGGGAATGTGACAAGAACTGACTGCAAATGTGTCTTCTCATGAACAATGTAGTGTAAATATCTAAAGAGCATGTAATTTTTATTTGCCCTCCTGCAGATTCACAGAATATATTTAACTACTAGATTTTTGGGTTAAGGATGTTTGTAATATACTGATTAATAAGAAATGAAGTTACCTTATTGGCTCCTTTCCTACCATGAGTTTCAGAATAAATATAGAAAATGACCTTGTTATCAAACAACTTTTGAATGTTGAAAGAAAAGTAGCTAAATCGTTGCTTGTAATATATGATGTTTGGACAGGGGAGATTTTTCTGAAAATCCATGGAAATAAATTTAGTACTTCTCTTCCATGCTTCCCTCTGGCCGTTATAAATAATCTCAGTTCTTGCTATGTGAACCTTGTTTTCAGTTTCAAGATACATTACCTCTCCAGCCTCATCTCTTCATTTGCAATGGTACTTAACTGAACAGGAGCGACTTCTTATTAGCAGTAAATTCATCACAGATACTATACGAATCGTTTCTGGGGTATCCAAATTAAATGTTGAACTGTGTTATGAAAATGGTTTAATACATTTCAGAAGATATAAAGTTTTCAGAATAATTGTCTTTATACATGTTATACGTGGTTAAAAATACACAGTTCCCCAGGTAAATACAACTTCTGTTTTCTTTATGCTATAATGGCTTTCAGGACCCTTAAATGATGTGTGTTCCATAACCAGTTTTGGACAATTTGGTCTGCCTGTTGGTGTGTTTGCCTTACATATCCTTGCCTATCTCTGCATTAGTATTTATAGATTTTCGGATATTTTCAATTCTCTATTTTGAAATGGCATTTATAAACCTGAAAACTTTTTTACATATATCTTTATTTCATTTGCATAATTTTCATCTGAAATTCTTACCTTGTATCTGAAACTTTACTACGAAGGAGAGCATCATCTTCATTTATTTTGGCCTCCTCTGTTTAATATTGTGGGACCAAACATATATATAAAGTTAATAGTGAGTGGAGAACATATTTTTAATAACTCACCTCATACAATTTCAAATTTATTTGATTTAAGACCATTGGTTTTGAATGAATTTTTCATTCATCTTCAGTTTATTTTCAGTTGTTGATTTCACCAATTCTCTAATTCTGCCATATTTGGTTGGCATTATACATTTTTTTCTAAAGGAATATCAAAATTCATTGATCGATATTTATTCTTTTGAATGAATATCTTCTCCCAAACTGTTCATTCTAATGGTTTATCCAATTGTTTCAAATTGTGAAATTGAAAAATCAGCAATTGCTGCACATAGTTTATTAGAACATTATAAAATTAATAGAGATGCAAAACTTTTGAAACAATTGGATAAACTATTAGAATTAACAGTTTGGGAGAAGATATTCATTCAAAAGAATAAATATTGATCAATGAATTTTGATATTCCTATAGAAAAAATTTTATTTCAAAATTTATAAAGCCAACCAAAAGATGGCAGCGTTAGAGGTAACCATGGTGAAATCAACAAACATAGAATTTCAACAGTTGGTGTCATGAAAATAAACTGAAGATGAATGAAAAATTAATTCGAAACCAATGGACTTAAATCAAATAAATTTGAAATTGTATGACGTGAGTTATTAAAAATATGTTCTCCACTCACTATTAATGATATAAGCTCATAATGTTTACTTCCCAACATTAATTTTAATATATATAAAGATTGTGCCTCTAACATTGTAAATTTTGAATTTGTTGATTCATTTATTTTGCTGATTTACATCAATACGTTTTAAATATTTTAACCTACAATTACAGGAGTCTCCAGTTTCATGAATCTGAGCTCTCAATTTTTTGTTAGTATCTTTCATCCTGCCAAAAACTCTTTCTCTTCTTACAGCTTTCATAAGATACACAGTTATTGATCATACTCATTCATTTTGAATGTATGTGATTCCAGTTTTCACTTTTCTCGCACAATATTACTTGTAAAACAACATATGAAGCAATACAATGAAAAAATAGTGTACATGTAATTCTCCTCCCAAATAAGACCAATATTGAATAAATCCAGTTCTATTACTCTACACCTGCACTGCAACAGTTAGATTAAAATGACTTGCTTTCCTTTTCCCCTGTTCACTATAGACTTACCTTTTTTTTTCACTATCAAATGGGCCTTGGGTTCGATCCCCGGTCGGGACAGTTTTTCTGGGTTTTTCCTCACCTGTAAGACCCAAACGGTCCCCGAAATCATATGGCCATCGAAATCATTGTATTCATATTCATCTTAGATTAAGCTTGGGATTAGGGACTCTCCTGGTGCACCACTATCATCATCCATCATATCATCGGGGCAATGTAACCCTGGCTTCCAGGCGCCCCAACCTCAGAAGTGGGTTACAAGTATGCCATGCCAGGAGGGAACACCAGGAATGTCGAAGGGCAACCTGGGGCATTTGCAAAAAAAAAAAAATCTCAGTGACTAGCCTTACTTTTGCTCCATAATTTAGCCCATATAAAATTCACTGCTCAAGCTATATGAATGTGCCCTTAACTGATTTTTTTTTATCACATTTACTGACTTACCTCTCTTTTTCCCTATAGTCTTCAATTCCATCACTGCATTTCCTCAAGAAAAGATAGTCTCCAACGTAACATACAGGAATATTAATTAAATTATTTGGAGTCAATATTAATGTTGATTATCTTGAACATGTTTCGCTTATATCATAATCATTGATATGCTATAATCGAAACATGTTCAAGAACAAATCAACATTAATATTGAGTTAAGATGAACAGACTCCAAATAATTTAATTAAAAGAACCTCAAAATATTACTTCCTAAAATAAAACATTAAATACAGGAATATGTTTGAAAATGACTTGAAAACACTAGTGGGTAACACATAGAAGTAATTATTTTGAAATTATATTTTATTTAATATTTTTCAAAATTATACAATAATTCATATAAATAAACTCTTATTATTTACTGCTTCAAATATCTTATAGTTTCTATCAGATACAACAAACTGCAAAACAATAAGACTCAGGAACATTTACACTGGTGTCCAAAAGTTTAGGATAATTTGTAAAACGGAAAATCAAAATGCTTAAAGAGGAGCAAGGAGTAAAAATTATTTATCAAAACGTTTCTCAGTACATTTAGTTTAGTTTACATACTAAATTATAATATCTCTTCAACAATGAAAAAATTAATAGCAATTATAAATGAAAATTGCATTGTTGCAGTTAAGCCCTGTTCCATAAATCTTCATTTTTAAAGAGAGTTATGATATAATCAGATGTAGTGTAAGAACAGATTGCAGTAAAATGGCACAAAGACAACATCTGGACCCTCTGCTTCGGGGTAGAATTATTGGGCGGCTAGAAACAGGACAGACACAAACTGAGGTCTCCATAGCACTTAATGTGCCACAAAATGTTATATCTAGGTTATGGCGACGGTTCCAAGAGACCGGAGACGTTAGGCGAAGACCAGTGGGAGGTCTTCCAAGAGTTACAAATCCTCAGCAGGATTGATATCTTGCGTTAACTGCAAGAAGAAACCGAACAATGTCTGCCAGACAACTGAGTTCAGAACTTGTGGCCGCCTCAGGTATCAGAGTATCCAGACAAACTGTCTATAGAAGACTCAGAGCTGCTGGTCTGTATGCTAGGCGGCCTGTAGTGTGCGTCCCACTCACCCTTGATAACAAGAGAGCACGTTTACGGTGGAGTCAGGAACATCGCGACTGGACTCTAAATCAGTGGAGCAGCGTGCTATTTACAGACGAGTCCAGATTCAGCTTGAACTGTGATTCGCATCGCGTGACTATCTGGAGGGAGCAAGGAACTCGTTACAACCCCATGAACATCGTGGAAAAGACATCCATTTGGTGGCGGTGGTCTCCTGGTATGGGGAGGTATAATGATGAATGCACGCACAGAGCTTCACATCTTCGCAGGTGGCACTGTTAATGCTCAGCGGTATAGAGAAGAGATCCTGGAACCTCATGTAAGACTTTTCAGGGGAGCTGTGGGTCCAGAATTCATATTCATGGATGACAATGCCCGACCTCACAGGTCACAACTGGTGGATGAGTTTCTTCAGGAGGAAGATATCCAGCGTATGGAGTGGCCAGCGAGGTCTCCGGATATGAATCCTATAGAGCATGCATGGGATGCCTTAGGGAGACAAATTGCATCTCGTCAGCCTCCTCCGAGGACACTTCAAGACCTTCACATTGCTCTTCATGAGGAGTGGAATTTGCTGAGCATCGAACTCCTGAACAACCTCATCACTAGCATGCCACGTCGATGTGAGTCTTGTGTAGCTGTCAGGGGTAATCACACCCCATAATAATCATTTGAACCATTGTTGTTCAACTTTTATGTTCGAATTCTGAAATGCAGTTTTCGTTTGTTGTGAAAATGACAAGTGAATGACGTATTCATGCCATTCATGCCACGAAAGAAACAATACAAATACATTGTTAAACTTCCTGATATATATTGTATATCAGAAATGCAGTTGTAAATTTGATTTCATTTTGTGATAATATTGTTATTACAGGAAATATGACATACTGTTGGAACGGCAATTCCTCAAATTTAAAAAAAATGACGTCTGTAACCAACTCACTTTATTGCCTCATTATTTACATTTAAGCATAATGTGCAAGATTTTGGAAGTAATTCATTGTTTTATAATACATGACTATTGGAATATCATAAATTTTGTTCTCGATTACAATTTTCTGCAGGTTGATATCTTACAGTTTTTATACTTTGTACTCTCATGTCTCAGAACCACTCTTCCAATGTTACATTTATTTTGTATGTTTAATTTAAAATTACACAATCTTTCCTTAGGAACTACTAATAAAAAAAAACACAAATTGCAAAAAAAAAAGAAAACTTTGTTGCATGACGAGCGTAGAATGCCCTTGGGTTATAGCCAGCTGCTGGCTTAACATCCACATGTGTTAATGACAGGCCAGTGTAGGAGTGACACGTCAGCATGTCAGGTCCCCCAGCCGTTACAGCTGCTTTTCTCAACCTGGAACTGGTACTTATTGCAGTACCCAAATTCCTCTAGATGTGGAATGGACACCTATCCCATACTGGCTGAAATTCCATTGAGAAAATATCTTCCCCCCATGGAGATCCAAACCAGTCCAAGTCCCATAGCTCTGCACCAAGGCCTCTTTTACCTTAACCACTTGGCTACGGCATGGAAAATGAAAGATTATAATATGACACAAATAAAATTTTGAGATTAATTTGAACCAAATTTAATATAAATTAATTCCCTTTAGTGAAACTGCCCCTTATTAAAGTAAACCAAATGAAAAGTGATATTAATAAATTACAATATGAAGTAATGTTACCAGGTTCTTCTTATAAATAAGGTGAGTCAGTTCATCTTACCTCATGAGATGTTTCATTATGCTTGCACAGTACCAAGTTGAAGATAATATGCAAAAATATTGAAATATGTCCAAAATACACAACAATTTATGAGGCAAGATCAACAGACCCACTTTATTAATAAATGATTACCATATCTACTCTATGAGGCTATGAAAATATTGATTAATGAGCCTCTGCCTTACAGCAGCATTGATTCCATAAAAATCATTATTAACCTGGGGATTTACATTCCCTTCCTCCAATAATGCATTCCAAGGAGCAACTAAATTCAAGTTAGGGTCATCCTGAGGCAATTCCTCACCAGCACGTCTTAAAATGTTATGCAGAACAGCAGTGGCCACTATGATAGGAAATGCATTATCCAATTTTACATTTATCCCAACAGCAAGTACTGGAAAGCGTTGCTTCCAAGAACCGAAGAGTCTCTCAACAACATTTCTCGTTCTGATCTGAGATTCATTGTAAAGATTCTCTGCTAACGAAGCAGGGGCAACTAATGGAGGCATCAAATATGACCTACATGGATATCCTGCATCAACGAGCAGAACTGAATCTCCATATAAGCCCTCTTCAAATCTTGCTCTTTGAACACAATTATTAAATATTGTGCTGTCATGGCTGCTTCCAGGCCATCTAGCAACAATGTCACAGAATTCCATATTAGCATTGCAAATGGCCTGGACATTTAAAGAGAAATACCCTTTCCGATTCCTGAATCGTTCTGCATCATCACCCCCAGGAGATCTTATTCTTATATGTGTGCAGTCCATTGCACCTATAGCCTTTGGAAATCTAGCTACTCGATAGAAACTCAATTGGTTTTCTAAAATCAAATTTGCTGTCTGCGGTAATCTTATAAATTGATGTCGCAAATTTGCTATCGCACAACTGACTCGGTGGACGATTCTTGAGGCTGTTGATTTGCTGACTCCTGTATAATCAGCAACACTTAATTGATCGCTGCCAGTTGCATAGTAGCGCAAAGCTAGAAGCAGCTGATTAATAGGTGAAACTGCCTGATTTCTGAAAAAAAAAAAAAAGAAACATAAAATGGTTGCACTTGTATAGCATAATAGCCAACATAATGTATACAGCAGAAATTGTTATTTTATCAATAATTAAATTTTAGGCTATGCAATCAACATAGTACATCAATCATTTATGTTATGCGGGAATGATGCTTAGTCATTCTGTAGCCTGAACGTTTTATATTATTCTGCACATGTTAAAATCATATAAAAGTGTAGCACACATCTGTCACCTATTAGAATGTGCCACACGTTTCCAAGTGTTTGATAGTTCTTGATTAACTTTGATTACATCTCATGCTGCCAAACTCATGCAAGTTGAGTAATTCCACCCAGTGGAATAGTTAGAGGTTAGAGCGAGCATTTTTTATTTTAAGTTTAATTCCTATAATTGTACTGAACTGCCAAAATTTCAAATTGTTTTCATGGTAAAGCTACAATCCAAATAAATTTCATCACAATTCTTTTTCAAATGTTATATTCTGCAATTGATATTTCAAGTTACTTTTTAGTACAGTTCACAGTATTAAGACTCGACAGAAATAATTATTTATAGGAAAACTAAAATACACAATTATAATGATAAAAGCAAATAAGGATAAAACTAGGCTTACTGTGGTATATATATATATAATTATTCTGTTCTGGAACATGTTTTGAGAAAAATGTCAGATCTTATTTGATACTAGATGGATAGGCAGATTATTGTGCAGCATATTGCTCAAATTGCTATAACATCTGGTACTACAAAATGTTAATAAAAATAAATAGTAATAAATGTTGGGTACCATTCTGAATAATTCATATGTTATTCTTAACAAAAACCCCAAGTACAAATATAGTTTAGCTTCAACTAATAATAGTTAACTAGGAAACTCACCCTAACCTTATTTTTATTCTTTTTGTGTTGTGTATGTTATTAGTAAATTTCTAGCATAGATTCACTCATTATTAGTTGCATGTATTGTAGGCCTACATGGAATAATTGAACTACTTGAAAAGCAATTTTAATGAACATATACTCACACATTTAAAACCCCAAATACTGAAAAAGGAAGAAAAAATAAACAATCTCTAAAATATTTGACTGTAATTAAATATATGTTTCAGAAAACTTATAACAAGCTAACAGTATATTACATAACCTCATTTTATTTTGTGTCAATCGGCTACCTTCATTTAAAATGTGTATGTAGGGCCTTGGTACGTGTGTATATATAAATTAGGGGTCTGTATCATATTTAATTGTGTACAGTGGTTGTATTATACACGGATAAAGCTAATTTCAATAATAAATTAAACGTTCCTGTCTATTTGAAATGGATGTTAATATCCCAAGAATTTTCAAAGTAGTTCTCACATCATGTATTCAGAATATCCAAAATGCCTTTTAAATATGTGAATAAAATTGTATATAGTTAAATATGGTGTTAAAAAATCATAGGTTATAACACACTTCCTAAACATTCATCATTTTATACCAATTTGCTTACTACATTAAAATATTGTGACATTTATGAACCTATGGTATACTTCGTTTTCCACTGCATGAAGTGGAATTATACATACACGGAGACAATTTCAATATTACATTAAACTTACCTGTCTGTTGGAAATTCTAGTTGATTCTCTATCATATCAAGTACTGATAGAGCAGATGGTTTCGACAGTCTAAAATGAGTCACAAAATCCAGGTCGTCGTAATTTTCAAAGTATTCAGAACGTTCTTTAATCCATCTAGGGCGCCTTCTGTCCAATTCATCTTCAAAATATGGATCATACTCCTCTTCACGTTCGAAGATTAAATTTTCTAGTCTTTCACGCGCCATGTTGATATAGAAATCACCCTCCGTTATAATCACCCTTCGATTCTACCGACCAAAATCGTGCGGTACTGTTTACTAACGAAATACGACGAAATAACTCCCGGTCAAAAGTTACTGTTGTTGGTGAAACGCAAATTGTAGTGAAACTGGGAAACGCGCCGTTTAATTCACCGGTAACACGATTACCTGTGTTGGTGAAACCGGCCCTAAATTGGCAAAAAATACAAAATAAAAAATGCATTATGACCTAAAAAGTACAAAAAAAGACCAATAAAATAAAAAAAAAGACCAATAAAATAGTAAATTCCAATAAACAATACTATTCATTAGATTAAGTACTCACTTAATTACTGAATTACATAAAATTTAACATAACACCAAAATATTAAAAGATTATTATTTAAAAAGATAAACATTACAGCACCTTTTATGGCATAAAATCCATTTCAGTTACACAGTGCACTTTTACAACAATTTTGAATTACAGTTAACAATGAAACTTGGCAGAGAAATGTCTATTGTCTGCTAGTCCTGACTTATAAATGGAAAAGCTCCTCTCTACTTCAACGGAAACAATTGGAGCATACTGTAAGCAAGTAATATCTCCTGGATTTAACTCGCAGTCAGCAAGAGAAAAAAATTCACCAGACAAAGCTCTGCCTATTGAACACAATGTTGTGTACCCCCTGTTCTTGGTCAAACACTTCTTCATTTTCATTGACACTGTATCACCCACTTTACCACATACACAGCTCAAATCATTCACCACTTTATCCACCATTTATAGCTGTTCCACTAATGTCACTTGTGATTTTTCCAGTGAAGTTATGGCATCAGGATGGAATCTAAAATTAGTATTCATGTAAGAAAGTGTCCACCGCTGTGGTTTCAAGGTAGCGTGCTGCCTTGTCACGCAACAGGCCCGGGTTCGATCCCCAGTCGGGGCAGTTTTTCTGGGTGAGGTTTTTATTGGGGTTTTTTCCTCTCCTGTAAGACAAATGTCAGGAAAACTTTAAGGCCTAAACAATCCCTGAAATCATATGGCCATCATCACCATCATCATTCTTATCATTATCATCATCATCATCATCATCATGCTTCACCGGTGTGGAAAGCAATGGAAAGCTACCACACCTACAATTCCCTAGTAAAGCTGCAAGCATAGCATGAAAATGCTATGAATGCAGTGAAGGACTTGCCCTCGGGCAGAATTACTACGGATGGATGTAAGAAAATTTACCTGCAATTTATGTATCAGCTAACAGTTCTTGCACCTTTTTTATTGGCACAGACTCACCATTATCAAAAGAATCGACCACTTTCTTCACAACGTCAAAATTCTTGCAATAATAACTGCAAGCTTGGAGTCATGTTTCCCATCTAGTCAAAACAGGTGTAAAGGGCAATTGGATTTCTGGATCCTCTGTTTTGAATGCTAAAATACGAGAGGGGGCTTTCAAGAATACTTTCTTCATGCATCCAATTAATTTATCCACTTCAGGAAAATTTGCACGTACGTCTTCTGCGACCCAATATAATGCAAGCGCTAAACACGTCACATGCACAATTTTTGGGTACAGTGCACTTAAAGAAGCAGCTGTTTTCATCATGTAGGGTGCTGCATCTGTTATAAAAAGCAATACATTGGAATTTCGAATCCCATCAGACCAAAGTATTCTCAATGCATGGTCAAATACTAAGTTGATCATTGAGTAGTTGACTTTGTCCAGCTGCTCACAATGTAGTAGAAATTGTTCTCCAGGGTTGTGTGATCTAAAACTCCAACAATAACATTTGCTACATAATGGTCCATAGAATCTGTTGTCTCGTCAATAGATACGAATACATTTCTTTCTCCAATCCTTTCTCTTATTTTTTGCAAAGTTTTGCCCTAGCACCGAGCTACATAGGTTCTTCTCAATGTTCTGGGATCTGGAATTAATTTTCCGGTCTTCTCTTCTAAGAAAGTTCGCAGCTTAGGATGATTCAATTTGTGAAGTGGAATATCAGCATATAGAAAAGCTTCACATAGTTTCTCACAAAATGGCAAAAACGTTTGTTGTAAGTTTACACTGGATTCATTTTCAAGTCACTCCAGACTACATTTATGTTTCTCCCGTGACATACGTAAACTTTTTTTCAGCAGCCACTCTCACATCGCAATCTTGCAGAATAAAATACGACCATCTGTTTAAAAAATATTTTCTCCATATTTTGAAACAAATGCCTTTAATTTAACACTATCACTTTCATTTACTTTAGGCATTTTGCTCTTAACCTGTTCATACAGATGACTAGAAACAACCAACCACCTCACTTAACAGCATGAAAATGGGAGTGTGGGCAAGTCCATTAAGCACATTCCTTGAAAAATACAGGTAGAAGCTAGCATAAACTCTAAGTAATTCAATAAAATTCCTAGAAGTGGCAAGTTCATTATGCACATACCTTGAAAAATAGGGGTAGTAGTTAACAAAAATCTATTTAATTCCAAGAAATTGTATTGGCAAGGAAAAATACTGAATCATAATAAAAATCTCAAATCAAATACAAATAATGTCACAACCTTCTGGAAAAGTGTAAAAATGCTCAAAATTACCTAAAAATTGCCAGAAAAATTATCTAACCTTAAAAAAATGCCCTAACAAATTGCTTTTATTTAATCTGTTTTTTAATGTCATACATTTTCATATATGCAAGCAATGTTTCATAAGAAAAATATGCCAAATCATTAATTGCCTTGCCCTACTGATCACTATACTGGCTGGATGGTTGTTCGCCTGAGGCAGTCGGCTGGTAGGCCTCTCATGCCATTAAGTTTATTTTTTGTTGAAAATAACATCTTTTTAATCATGTGTTTTGCAGAAAAGCAAAAAGGATGCTATGAACTTCGATCAAGAATTCACAAAGGAAGAGCCAGTGTTGACACCCATTAATGCTGACGTCGTCCGTGCTATAAATCAAGATGAATTCAAGGGTTTTTCTTTTGTGAATCCTGATTTCAACCCAGAACGATACCAGGCGGATAAGTCCTCAGCCTAAAGGAGCCTCTGAGTCAGACCTAACTTCTCCAGTCACTAGCAGCCGTGGCCTGTTTCCATGGTAACTGCCTAAATCTGACCGGCATGGCAACAAGCACACAGCTGGTGTAGCCTACATGAAGCACCATGACAACATGGCTGCCTAATGCCTGTAAATACGATGGCTGCCTAATTCCCTAGGTTAGAACTAACTTTAGAATAACGAGTTGTTTCCTTTGTGTGTCTAACCATGAGTGTTGTGTCATAAGCATTGTTCATGTCAGATTTAGTGCAATCAGTGTAAGCATTTTTATATACACATAACATAAAATCATAACCATAATTTATAAGCATTTGAATGGACTTCTCTGAATCATTTGCTTCAGAGATGAGAATTGTAATAATTTTTTTAATAATGACATTTCTGTTGATGCACCTCCCAAGGACGTCAGGTTGAGTTTAGAAACTCAATTTGCAGTAGTATCACGGTCACTATTTTTTTTATGTCGGCCGGCCCAAAACGAAATTGTCTTGGTTGCAGTTGTGTACTTAAGAGATTATAATTGGTGAGTGAGGATGCTGTTACATAGTTAATAATATGCGGTGTGAAGTGTGAGAGTGTTATGTATCATGCACGGTTCTAAGCTTCCATTTGCGTGGCAAAAGAAATATTGCCAAGGCCTACTGTCGCTCTATGCGTGGAGCGACAACAAAAATGATGTACGTAATGTTACATACAATTTGTCCTCCGTTTTGTTGTAAAAGTATGTGTGTTGTTGTGTTAGAGTCTGAAGATATTTACGGGTGTTTGTTGTTGTCGTTGTTGTTTACATTGTTGTCGCAGTTGTTGATACAATGCGCATCATATTCTGTAGTTGTGTAGATGAGGTATAACCTTACGTGTTTTAAAGATGAAAGTCATATATATATATAGATATATGATCATAAATGTGACGTGTTTGTACTGAGTGTGTACAAACCTAACATTTTAAATAGTAACTAGATAATTATAACATAGAAGTTTATGCACACTTCTCAACAAGGATTTGAGGTAAATCTACAAACTTATACATAATTTAGGGGACCCCCCAAAACAACCGAACACTATGCACGCTGACTGATACAATCTAGTCATTACGGACATATGCATTTAATTGCATAATAAATAATAATAATAATGAAACACTGTTGGGAGTCAAATTTCCTGTTACCGAGTTGATGAATATAATGACATTGTACTATGTATATAAATGGACTGACCAAAGTCACAAATTGAGGGAAGTTTCTGGCCTATACTTTATCAGTCAGTGACTGTTGTAACATAGTGAGCTGGAAGGCAATGAGCGTAATGAGAGACAAAGGTTTTCAGGAGCTGAGTCAAATGTAGGATAATGTGCGACCAGCTGACTGAACAAACTTGTTAGCTTTAACAAAAGAAATATATATATATAGATATACAAATATATATATACATAATATATTAAACATATATATTAATATTATATATATACTTTAAGTATTTATGAAAAGAAATGCACAAGCCAAGCGTGATCTTGTTGTTGTTAGGCTACTGATGGTGACCTGATTAAACATTTGGTTGATTTCCTCGGAATTGCTTGAAAATTCTCACTTTTATTTATAACGTTCCGATGAAACCGAACCATTGAAGTGTCACGTGATGTGGGTTGATGAAATGTTATAAAAAATATTGTAATGTCCTTTTTTTTAAAAATAGTAAGCAATCTTAGTCTTATAGCTACATGTTGTAGAGTAGAAACGGGCCTTTCCTTGTCAGTGCTGGATGCCGGATGCAGCTCCTGTTATCCCGATGCTTACTAACGAATACAACCCTCCTGCAGACTGCGCCTCCCACCATCCTCAGCGGAATGGAACTGCAGTGAGCGTTCTTCGTTTGTTCATTATCTCCTTGCCCACCGTGTTGCACGGCTGGCTGTGTTTTCAAATCGCTTGTTGATCCGCTTAGTGCTGCAACCAAACCTCTTAGCCGTCCTTGCTCGCTCCATTAACTTCTGTATGTCGATGTGAAAACTTACATGTTGTTCATTAAAAGTGACAGAAACTAGTCATAAATATTTGTTGTCATCGCACAATGAGAGATCTGAAATTTCATTAGCTTTTAGTTTTTCTCAACCGATTCAGTGCGGATGTGTGTGAAGGTCTGACTGCTTGATTATGTGTAATGAATTTTTACGATTGAAAAGGCAGCCTTGGACTGGCAAGGAGTACATGTTTATTATAGAATTTGAAAATGATCAGTTGATTAAAACTAATACAATGGATGCCCTAGCACTCTCACAGTTGGGCACTTTTTTAATTTTTTTTATGAGTAGTTGCATCATGTCCCAAATATATCTGGTCCATGCAAAGCCTAAAGAGTTGATTTCCATAGTCATTAAAGAGTACAATAAGTATTGTATTCATTTTACTAGAGTTTAAATTGTAACTAAATGCATTTAGGATATTTTAATTGATTGTGTTGTTGTATTAGAAGGGAACTTGCAGTTTGTTTGCTAGCTATTAGAATAGAGAATCCGTGCCTGGGGCAACAGTCTCCTTTCTATAATAAGCTTAGTAGCAGTTATGAGAGCAAGACCAGAATCAAAGTGGATATGTTGTACTTTATTTAAAAATGAGGACCTAATGTTAAAACTTCTATAAAAGAGTGTATAGCAATTTGTTGGAACTTTTAGTTTATTAATGTTGATGTACTTAAAAGCACTTTAAAAAAGTATTTGCTGTGAACAGAGCATAAACAAAGTCATGGGACATGCATGTATTTTATTACATTACACCATGTTATCATTCATTGTTTTATATCTTTATTATGAATGTATAGTATTTTACCAAAGAACGCTTCAAAAGCATGAAGTATTTTATTTTAAATACCCAAGAATAGATGAGTATTATTATAATTTTATCATTTCTATAACATAAAGTAAGAACAAAAGTCTCTCGTCTCTCTGCAGGCTGGTTGCCCACAACTTAAACGTTGTGGGAAAACATTGGGCGTGAGATTTTTGTTATATCTGGCAAAAGAAAGAAATTGATCTGAGTTTTAGTGCAATTAAATAAAAATTACTATGTTTGAACTTATGTGTACAGTATTAAAAATGTTAAATTATTTATAAAAAGAGAATTTTTGCATTTATCATGATGTAAGGACATGCACATGTGTGTGGTTGACAACAAAGTGCTGCTACTGCTGCCAGTAGAGTAAATATCCTATAAATGTCTATTATTGTGACTAGCAGCAATATTGATCTAAGCTTGATTTCTTGAGAAAGCACCACCTCAACATGCTTTTGTTGTCCAGAATAAGATCAAACATGTAATTGTGCTAGTATTTAGCATGTGTTTTTGTATTTATTTTTATTTATATATATTTTTGTTGTTACTGAAAGGACAGTGCTTGTATTTTATTTTTATTTTTTATTTTACAATCTTGTGCTGCCTTGTAGGATCCTTTCATTGTTTATAGTAACAGACTGTGCCAAAATAGTGTAACCATCTAATCAATATCTCACCCAGTTTTCCAACAGAAATCTTGCAGTCTCCTCACTATTATGATATATTGTAAGTTGTGTCTCCTTTGATTTGGTGATTTCTCTAATTGTCTAATAAATTAAAGTAAATATTTTGATTTAATTTTGTGTGCACCCTATCCTCAAATGATTGTTTTCAGTAATAAATTATCTGTATGGAAATTTAAAATGTGCATGGTGTTTTTCTTAAACATTTCTAATCTAAGAAGTTCAAAGCCCTTACCTCGCACTGTTACATAATTTTTTTTCTCCTCTTTGTATTCAGTATTTTTTGTTTCTTTGTCTCACTATTGAATATATACCTAAAAAGTTATAAAAAAAACACTCAAAAATGGGTTAAATATTGGGGTTCAAACCTTTTTGAGATTGGTAAATTTTATTTCTGTAAAATGAATAGGAAAACAAAGTAATCTCAAAGATTATTAATGAGTTGGATATTTTGGCTCACATCATAGTTCTTATATGAGGTGAGTCAAAAGATCCAACTCATTAATAATTAAAAGAAACCTCATAATGTTATTTCCTACATGTATTAAATAATCTCAAAGAGTTTTCTGTTGAAATTGTAATTGTTTAAATCACAGTACATTATCTGAAATGTTGTATATTGGAAATGTGGATTATAATACCGAAAGCACAAGAGGTAGATAAGTAGATATGTGAAAATGAGAAATTAAGTTACTTTAGTTTTGGAATGCCAAACCATCTGGTGTATCAACCTGTCTACCATCCCAGCAATCAATTTTGATTTCTAATGTACCCTGAAATTATTTCTGGGAGTATATTATATGGAAAAGAGGGTGATCCATCCAAAAATTCTGTGGTCCAGCCTCAGAAAGTTTTATATTAAAGATGAAAATATGAGGCTACAGAAATGTTGCAGATTTTACCTTGAGTGTTAAATTTTATTAATGCAGTCAGTTTTATAATTTATAAATAGCTGATAAACCTGTCCTTTGATGAATAAAATTTTATTGCTGTTATTATTTATTTTACTGAAATATATTTAAAATCAACTATTACATAGAAATTAGTATACACAAATTTGTAATAAAGCTTAGATCCTTAAAATGAAAGAGTGCATTAAAATATATATCCTCAAATCATCTCCATTAAGACTACGCTATAAAGTTTTGTTGTCAGTGTCAAGTGACAATGTATTTACCCTTATTATATGAAATATTATGATCTTCAATAAGATAGATTTTTTTTTTAAATAATCTGCAGGAATTTTTAGGTATGCAGTCGAATCAGTAACATTAAAAAAACTAGTGTTCTTAAAGTCAAGAAGAAAGTAAAATGTCATTCCTCCAGCCTGTCCCTATTCCCACCTCTACATACTTTTTTCAGTACATCTGCTGGGAGTGGATTCAGATGAAGTATAAACCTTAAAAGTGCAATAAACAATAAAGAAAGTTGTATTATAAAAAAACATGTACTTATATTAGTCCTGCTCCATTTCTTTATATTTCCTGTTCAATTTTTTGCCATTTTTATTTTTTTTAAATAGTGCACTGGGGAACTGAAAATACCACATGCAGAAGCTGCCATGATGACTACAGTACTTATATAAATCGGCATGGCATCATAAGAATAAAAATTTTAACAGTAAAGCTTAATATTTTTAAATACACCAATTTACAATCTATTTTATTACATATAATTTTCATGACTTTCTTTAGCTGTATTTTCTTGAATGCAGACAATTTGTTGTACTTAATTAGTACGCTGCAGTTGGTAAGATGGCAATATTTAACATTTACATTTTAAAATATCTATAATTATGAACTGAAATATAATTTTAATATAACAATAGAGGGCTGTGAACATGAATTGATGTTGTATCGTTCTTTAAAACATTAAGTGAAACTATTTTCTACCAAGTAGAGGGGAGAGAAGAAAATCAAAGTGCTGCTTTTTTTTCTTGGCTTGTAAAATAATATGCTAGACAAACCTGGAATCCCTACATTGTTAACCCGTTGGGTGGGCGTTGCATGAATATCCGCGTCAAGAAAGCCTTCACTCAGTGGGAGTTACGGATATAGTCGCCAAGATATATATTTTTTCTAAGGTATTTGACATTGCAGGAACGCAAAACTTTGAAGATCTGTTCTGTATGGGTATGACATCTAGTGTGATTTTTTTCAACTCCCTTTGACCGGTCTCTTATTACATGAGTTAAAATCACATATCATGTATGTGCGCAAGAATGGACTAATGTATATCGGTCACTGGCCAACTATATAACATTCATGATAAAATATAATTCACTAGACGTGTTCAGAAAAAAAAACACACCATCTGTTCGTTCAACATAATATATTTCTCAACACAGATTAGCCTTAAACCTTAATGCAAAAACGGTCCAAGTTAATGAAAAAATAATAACTCGGGTACAGTTTCTTGTATCTTCTCACTCACAAGTTTAAATGAGAGGTCTGTCTTTTATCATAGTAGAAAAATATTGCACAAACATTCAATTGGGGTTGCTAACTTTTACCCTCCATTCTCCAGTCTTGAAGTAACTAGTTAGAAGTTCGAACGTGTTATTTCACTTCTAGCTTTTTTTTTTCACTTCATATTTTTTTATAAGCTTTACTGAAAATATGAGTGGTTCCTAAAATTAAGTTATTTAGCATTCATAATACTAACAACCAGTGACTTCTCAACACACTAGTGTTCAATCACGCCACTGATAATATCTGATGACGTCAATAATCACTATTACTACAATAAAAACTACTAATTATACAGATATATTTTTTTACAGTATATTCAAGTTCTAAAAATAAAAAAAATAGTGATTCTTTGTAATAACTCATAGTATGATAACTGATAGTATTTAGTAACGCCACTGGTCATATGTGTTGTAAAATTGTAATATTTATACAGTGTTAAAAGAGATTGTATATTTATATTATAAACTTCGGAGTAAATTGCCAATATAAATAAATTAATTAATTTGTATATATCCTAAATGCTTAGTTTATATTGATGTAAGACTTGAAATAACGCCATGTAAGAGCCAGAGTTAACATTTATTGCATTTAAGAGATTTGCATACTTTTTAATATTCATTACATGTAATATAAATAATGTTTTCCAAATTTCTTTTAAATTGAACACGAGAAGACACTTGTGCCGTTTTTGTACTAAAGTTGAAAAAATAAAAATATGAATTTTCGATTTAAAAATATGACCAAATGAAAGAGACTGGTTGTTTTGTATAATATTTGATGGATATGTTACAAATGATTACTCCCTGTATTTTTTATAATATTCTAAATTAAAGGAAGAAAAGGCTCCCCACAGAGCTATAGAACTGCACTAGCTAGGTGCCCAGTTAAGGGGTTAATAATTTTGTAATATAATTACTAGGATCTGGATTTTTGTGCAATAAATATTTAAAAACATGTATTTTGTATGCACTAAAAATTTGAAAAAAATATGTAGTAAAAACTGACTTTTTTAAAAACGTTGAAACAAAAAAGCATGAGAACCTGTAACTTGCTAGAAAAAAATATTGAAACAACAATTACAGGTAAACATGAGATGTTCCCAAATTCTCTAGTGATCTGATTCTCACTATACAATACAAACAAATGAAAAATCTTAACCTACAGTCCAAGTTGAGAAAACCAACTTTAACAGCAGGGGAACCCAACACCCTCATCCACTTCTATCATTAACACATGTGGATCTGAGGCTTGGTAGACCTTCTAGGTCCGTCACACCATAAAATTTAACTTAATGTCAATGTATTGGCAATATTGAGAATAGAATGCCAAAAGAAGCATACAGCTATTCACCATGAGGAAGAAGTAGGTTTGGGAAGACCAAAGAAAAGATGGAAACAGCAGCAATTTGGAGCCGGAACGGGCTAGTAAATAAGCCTAAACCGTGATGAAGAAGAAGAAGTCAGTGTATTATGTCACATTAACAAATGGTGTAATTTCCTGACACATCCTCCCAATAAAATAGCAAGTCTACAAATTCTTTTGAAATAAATGTTTGAGTTGTAATATGAAAAAAATATGTACTTTAGAGAAATTATCAATAGTAATCTAATAAGAGGTGTTTTTCTGAAAAATCACAAGCAACAAAGTCACTATTTAGTGAATAATACAACATCAGAAGCTAAAAATAATTATAATGTTTAATATTTACCAAATATGAGGTTATGTATTCCAATCTTACTTCCGGGCAATTTCTAAGCTGGCTGTGTAGTTATAAATAGCATATCTTTACTGTTAAATCTCTTTGGGCTTGGAAAAAAACCAATAACAGATGATTGTATGAGAAATATTCATTATACAATATGTAATACATTTTTTAGAGCAACAGAACTAACCTTTTTTTTTGTAATTTTTTATGTTTTCTTTTGGCATTTCTTGCTGTACCATATTGTTGAATCAATATCCTTGTCAAAAGAAGATAATTTGCGGTAATATCTCTCATTATGAACAGGAAGAGGCAATTCTCTCAACAGTAAGAGGTAAAATTATTGGTCTATGAGATAAATGGTCAAAAATATTTATTAATTAAGTAAAAATAAAACGTAGTTTTATTTGATTTTCATATTTATTATATAATTCAGTGACAGCTGTTTCGGTACACTATACCTTCTTCAGACATGTTAACAAATTGTGTTCCAACATTGTTAACATGTCTGAAGAAGGTACAGTGTACCGAAACAGCTGTCACTGAATTAAATATGAAAATCAAATAAAACTTTTATTTTTATTTAATTAATAAATATGGATTTTCATCAAGTAAACACCAACTCAATTGATTAAAAATGTTTATTTACATAATGTCTGAAAAGTATTAACATATATATTTATGGCAAAAATATAAAAAATAAATTAAAGTTATTTATTTGGGTAAAATAAAACTTTAAATATACACTTGTCAGACCTCAATTAGTTTCATGGATATACAGATTAGGAAAAAAAATCATGTATTTAAGTAGAAATATGGGCTCTAATAATTACTGCATATTAAGGGAAATGTGTGCAGATGCCTTTATTCATTAAATTATTTATGTGGCTTAAAAAAATCCCCTCCACAGTATATTTACCTTGTTGTGGTGGAATGGCTTGTGTTCTTAAATGACTCCGAGAACTATGCCAATGGTAGCATTGCTGCCGAAAGGATTACCCATGCCTGACAGGTTGAATGTGATAAGCCAGTCGCAAAAAGTACCGTAGTCGAAAGAGTAACAATCTGTCACCATAAAAATACAAATGCGCCTCAAGAAGTGCACACATGGATTCCACTGGGGTAAAATTTTCCAGAGGTAAAATAGTTCCCTATTCGGTTCTCTCAGTGGGGAACTACTTCAGAAATCCATGGCAAAGGCTCAAACACAAAATAACATTAACCATAATTAGGGAAGTAGATTATACAGGGATGATTAAAAAAAATAGCCCAGGATAGGGATGTATGGAGAGTTTGTCTGCATGACCTTGAACCTATGGGCTTGATAATGCCAGTGAATTAGTTATGTTACTTAAAAATTAGGAGTTTTAAATTATAATCAAGCTTAAACTTAATTAGTCAATTACAAAAAAACAATGTCTTAACCAGGACTGCAATTTAACAATTGTTTATTATCTCTGTAGCATTACAATACCTGAAATCAAGTCATGGTTCCATCAGTTTTTTTTTAAGTTATGTAAAGAATAATATGTAAAACTCTTCTTCTTCTTCATAATTCGTAGGATTTTCATCCTGTTTATTTCCAAAATCATTCCTTGGAGGAAGACATATTGGATATGCATTCGCTGTCTATCCATCTGGTCTTCCTCTTGTTCTTCTCACATCCATTGGTCTATCATCTTTAACTCTTTTTGCAAGTCGGTTGTCTTCCATTCTTTTTATATGACCTTCCAATATTTTTGTCTATCTATAATAAATTTGGTTATGTCTTGAATATGACATTCGTCCCTAATTTCTGTGTTCTGTATCTTATCAAATAATGTTTTCCCTTGAATGGTTTAAGATCTTCATTTCACATGTGCTTATTATTTATTTAGTATTATTTTTCATGTACAACTCATTGGTATTAATAAGCTGTTAGTATATGCTGATGATGTACTGTTAGGCGAAAATGAGGAGATACTAAAGGACAACACACACATTGTATCGAGTAACACTAAGAAATTGAGTAAACATCAGTGAAATTAAGTATATAGTTAAACATGGAAATTCATTATATAATGCAGGTTCACAGAAAATCAGGCATGAACAGTTTGAGCCAGACTGGGTTGGTGACTGGGATTCAGTTAATCTAAAACTTTTTCATTATTTACAATGTATTTACATTACATACAAAAATGTAGACATTGTTATGTTTGATGTATGTATATTTGCAGTAAGTGGGAGAGTGAAAAGTTTTTCACATAAATACATAGAATCAAATATCCCCATTTTAGCTGCTGCTTTTGCATCAAGTTGAGAAAATCTATCCTGTGGAAGGTACAAATAAAATTGAATGATGTCATTCGCCATTTTAAACTAATAAAGCTATCACATTACAGATCTGTTAATTCTAATTGCACTTCTGCAGGTGCAGTCCTGACATCGAAAGTAGTGACATGAAGATATCAAAATCTTGCTCAAGTTACCTCAAATCTTTTCACAAATGCTACATTTAAATAATCAAGAGACTCACTCAAGAAGATCATAATTAATGTTGGATGCTAATTTCATCACATTCGGAAAATGCGTGACGTCCTGGAATTGATTTCCCCATAACTCCAATTTCATTTACATTGCATGGAGTTTAGAAAACAGAAATAAAATTGACTTTTTCCCTGCAAAGAAGTGTTGAGAGCATTCAAATGACTCGTTATGTCAGTAACAAATGCCAGTTTAACTGTCCCTTGAGGGTTAGAAAGCTAGAAACAGACTTTCCATAAAATGTTTTATCTGGTCAAGTAAAAGGAGGAAATGTTCATGGGCTTTACCCCCACTTAGCCAGCCAACTTACATGTCAAAAATAAGGTATATCATTGAAATAAGATCTATTTACTCTCGAAACTCTATTATTAAAACTTGCAAATCGTATGAAATTTACAGTCCTAACAACATCATTCATAACCATGTCAGTTTGCACGGTCTTGGCACAAAGGTCTCTTGATAAATCACACAATGCACTGAGTGAAATTCATGTCCTGGGGTCAACTTAGTTTATAGATGTCATAAATCCCATATTACAAGCCTATCGTATTTGGAGCTCCGTCAGTGGCAATGGAAACCAGCTTATTCTGGGGCAATAGCATGTTCAACAGCAGTACATGTATCTCTCATGAGGATTAAATCCAGAAGCTCTTCTATGATATTCATATCTACATATACTCCTTGGATGAAAGTACCCAATTATGTTGTATCAGCAACATCGGTACTATCATCAAGGCACAGAGGATATTCAGTGAATTGTTTCCCTTTCAGTCCTGTGCCATAGCCGAGTGGTTAAGGCAAGATGCTTTGGCGCAGAGCTACGGGACTTGTGCTAGTTTGAGTCTCCATGGGGGAAGAAATTTTCTCGGAATTTTGGTCAGTATGGGACCAGTGTCCACCTAGTATCGTGAGGCATTTGCATAGCTACAATAAGTAGTGGCTTCAGGTTGAGAAGACCAGCTATAACCTGCTGGGGGACCTGAAATGCTGACCAAATGTCACCCCTATTCTGGCTTATGATTGTCTACCTCTGTGACGTGAGGCCAGCAACTGGCTGGTAGGCCAAGGACCTTCTAGGCCTATCATGCTTGGTGTTTTTTTTTTGGAGTTTCCCTTTTAAAGGTATCAATGGGTGAAAATTGAGTAAAATATACATTTTGTGTTTTATCTGTCATTAAATTCTCCTAAGCTTCCTGTTCAAGAAAATATATATACCTATTGCTATTCTGCCATTATTAAAGGCTTGGCAGCCATTTTTAAACTCCCTCAGAACTAGTGGCAAAAATGATACTAGTGTATTAAAGATTGACATCAGGTGTATTATTGGAGAGATGCATAAAAGGAAAAAAACCAAAAAGCTAATGAGTCTCCACCATAGTTTGGCACAAAAGTTCAAAATAAATATTTGTTTCAAAACACAAATTGGAATTGTGTGTTATTAAAGCAGTCAGAAGCATGAAGAAAACTTTATAGCCTTTTTTTTTGTCAAAATATATTTTTCAAGCACATGCCCTTTTAAAAAAAGTTCCTTGCACTGCAATTTTTCCCCTATTAAATTGAAATTTTCCATACTTGTCTGTAAGAGTACAAAGAATCAAACTTAAAATACTCATGAGTTATGACCTTTTATATTGTTATAGATATCTCAGTTTACGTCAGCATGAAAAATCAATTTAAAAAAAATTATTCAAAAGTATTAACAGCACAGGAAACCCCAATGCAATTTTGGAAACAGTGAGAACAATGAATATCCAGAGCAAATATTGAAACAAAATAATGAAAACTGCACTGCAAAGAACTATTATAATTAATTAAAATACAAACAGAAAAAAATGTAACTTGAGAACTAGTAGACTAATTCACTTGAAATTTAGTAAATATGCTATTCATACTGGTAGACAACTGTGATAAAAATTTGAAAGAAATATCTTTATTAGTTTTAGAGTTTCAAAATTCACTCATGGGTAACCACTATTATTCTACCAGTTATATTATATGGGTGCGAAACATGGACTCTTACTTTAAGGGAGGAAAGGAGATTACGAGTATTTGAGAATAAAGTACTTAGGAAAATTTTTGAACCAAAGAGAGATGAACAGACAGGTGAATGGAGAAGACTACATAACAATGAACTACATGGTCTGTATAGGAAGCCAGATATAATAAGAACAGTTAAGTCTCGTAGACTGAGATGGGCAGGACATGTTGCGCGTATGGGGAATGAAAGACGTGAATGGAAGCTTCTTGTAGGAAAGCCAGAGGGAAAATGCCCAGTTGGTAGACCAAGAATGAGGTGGGAGAACAACATTAACTATGATTTGAGGGAAGTAGATTATACAGGGAATGATTGGAAAGCATTAGCTCAGGATAGGGATTTATGGAGAGCTTATGCCCGCGCGGCCATGAACCTACGGGTTCGATAGTGCCAGTGAGTAAGTAAGTAACCTTACTGTTAGTTGTTCAACATCTGCACTTAGGTCTTCTATATAGCATACAATTGTATGATGAGACAGACAAATTGCTTTAAATTGTTGTTTATTTATAGGGCATATTACACAGGCATTCTTTCACAAATGCTTAGTGGGGAATTGTCGAAGTTCCCGAGAAATTAAGTGAGCAATTTTAAAGTTTGCCCCCACTGAAATTTCATTTGTAGCTTCAAGATCCTAAAAATAAAATTGTCGAACAAGTATAATAATTTTATAAATGGGTTGGATAAAATGTTTTTAGATCTCGCTTCATAAAGTTCTGTGTTTTCATGATGCCGGTTTCAAAGATCATTTACCTTCATCTTCAGTCAAACTCGAACTGTTGAAATTTTGCCATTACCACCATCTGGTGCCAATTATATGAACTTGGAGATTAAATTCTGCATGCTGGGAACTTCAAAATTCATGGTTCTATATTTTATTCTTCTGAATTACTATATTTCCCAAACTGTTAATTCTAAAGGCTTCTCTAAGGAATTATGAGCTTCAATTCCTGATTTTTTTAATTTTGCCATTTCTAAAGTGTTATTTTCTATGAGTCTAATTTCCTTTTAGTTTTCCATATATATATATATATATATATATATTATTATAACATCGATAAAGCGTCACTGCTATAAAGTAAAATAAATATTCTCTTTAATTTGCTTACTTGATATAGTCAGCTACTAGATGGCAGTGAAGACAGTGTTCTCGCTACATCTAGTAATAATGGAGAGTATAATACATATATAAGAAAAATAAGTGTTTGAATTGGATTCGCCTGGTAGTGTAATGGATATCACTCTGAGGTACAGACTCAGAGATCCGGGTTCGAATCCCGTCCAGGCATTTATTTTTCTTATCATACCATATTAAGCTTGCATTGCTCAATGTTAAAGATTTAATTATAACATCGATAAAGCGTCACTGCTATAAAGTAAAATAAATATCCTCTTTAATTTGCTTACTTGATATAGTCAGCTACTAGATGGCAGTGAAGACAGTGTTCTCGCGACATCTAGTAATAATGGAGAGTATAATATATATATAAGGAAAAATAAGTGTTTGAATTGGATTCGCCTGGTAGTGTAATGGATATCACTCTGAGGTACAGACTCAGAGATCCGGGTTCGAATCCCGTCCAGGCATTTATTTTTCTTATCATACCATATTAAGCTTGCATTGCTCAATGTTAAAGATTTAATTATAACATCGATAAAGCGTCACTGCTATAAAGTAAAATAAATATTCTCTTAAATTGCTTACTTGATATAGTCAGCTACTAGATGGCAGTGAAGACAGTGTTCTCGCGACATCTAGTAATAATGGAGAGTATAATACATATATAAGAAAAATAAATGTTTGAATTGGATTCGCCTGGTAGTGTAATGGATATCACTCTGAGGTACAGACTCAGAGATCCGGGTTCGAATCCCGTCCAGGCATTTATTTTTCTTATCATACCATATATATATATACACACTTACAGTCATTACAAGTAATTTGATAAATTCCAGATTTCTTACTATCTGGTACATTAACTTTTTATTAGTTATTAGTAGATTAACCAGATTAAATTTGTTAATCGGTACCAATGTAATATTGATTTTTTTTTAATTTCCTATGTGTTTCAGGATGGTAAGTAATTTTCTTGAATTGTTTCCTTCCTTTGTAATCAGATTGTTGTAGGGTGATGTATTCTTTAAGTCTTTTTTGTTGTTTGAATTTGAAACTTTTATTATCTTCTTTCCAAAACAATTTAATGCAGCTATGTTTAAAATGTGATTGTGTTCATTCTTATTTTTTTCACTCAATCTGTTTTCAAAGAAGGCAAACAATTCAAGAAAATTATTTACTCTCCTGAACACACAGGAAATTAAAAAAAAAATTACGATCTTGGGCATCTTCGATGCTTAGCCCTCTAGCTTGCATTACTGTCTTCATGTTTTCCTTCCATGTTAACTTTGGTCTCCCTCTTTTCTTCTTTCTGTTCCTACAGTAATTTTGATTAAAGTAAAATAGCTTATCTCATTGTCGACAATTTCTCTTAAATTTGCAATTAGTTGCAAATGCTTATCTCCCTGAACTCTGTTACCTATGCTACAACAGATTGAACACACAGTACTGTAGTCCAACCGCTGAGTCTCCGACGTTTTCACGACAGTGTTGCCGATATGGATATTCAGTGGGAGGGGCCACTTTATGTACCATGCAGAAAATCAAGTCATGGCAGTTAGCAGAAATATAGTTGACAATATTGCAGCAATTTCAAACCTTTCTAGCGGCATCAAGAGCAGTGATTGGTTGTGGCAGACGTCTACCTCCACTTCAACTATTTTCTTATTGGCAGTGGAGGGCGAGTTTCTCCATTTACCCCTCGTACAACCTAAATGTCAGGGCCGGAGACTGAGTGGCTGGATTGTAAACATTTAGCATATTTTCAAATTTTCACAAAACCTACTGACCTTCTTATGTTATTTGGACTAGAACTTGGCCTCTTCTCCGCTGAATTCATATTCATTGCACCAACCATCACTGCAGCAAGACAATAGCCACACAAATACTCTGTCCGCCCGTGTACTATACCGGGTGCCTACTAGGCAAAATGCCTAGTATAATGGGAATGGACATTTGATTACAAAGGAGGGAAATTTTGAAGAAATGGTCGAATTAATATATTTAGGAACAAAATAGGAATGAGGTGCACAAAAAAATAAACATAGGCTCAATTCAGAAAATGAATGCATTACAGGTTTTGTCATCCCAACTTCCCTAAAAAAATTAGTTACGTACGAAACATGGACTCTTATTTTAAATGAAGAAAATGATTACGGGTATTTGAGGTCAAAGTTCTTAGGAAAATTTTTGGAACAGAGATGGACAGATGGGTGAATGGAGATGATTTCATATGTTTATGGGAAACCCGATTTAACTTGAACAGTTAAGTATTGTAGACTGTGATGTGCAGGGCATTTGGCACAAATGAGAGGCATGGAAACTCCATGTAGGAAAATCAGACAAAGTGCCCAGTAGGTGACCCAAGAATGAGTTGGGAGATGATTTTGAGGGAGGTAAATTATACAGGGATGATTGGAAATTGATGGCTTGGGTTAGGGATGTATGGAGAGCTTATGTTGGCTTGGCCATGAAGCTACGGGTTCGAAAGTGCCAATGAGTTTTTATATTAAGAATAAATATTGTGAAACCATTGTCATTGTTTCTGCAATCGAGTGACTTAATAAAAAATACAGACTAGTGTATAGCATTTTTTAAATTGAAATTTTACAAAATTAAAAAAAAAATGCTTGAATGAGTGCTGTGAACATTATTCTTGCATAGCTACAGCCGTGAGGAACCGGACCTCATATTTTACAAAATATTCATTCAAAATTTTACCCAAGGAGTAATGAAAAATTTACATTCCTTACAATACTTTTTTTCTCTATCTTATTTGTGAATAAACATTTAGATTTATCACTTAAATAATATTTGGGATAATAAGGCATATGCCTAGAGATATCATATTGTTCATTATTAGATCTTGATTATTTTTTTTATTATTTGATGTGAAATGAAATCTGTATAAAAAATAATTTTGAAAATCAAGTTCAATTAATACAAGAACATATGCATAAAATTAAATCACTCTGTATGCAGCTTATTGTTAGTAACATATTTGCCAATGAATTCAGATTAATTCCAAATCTACAGATTTAAAGATTATAATATCACTAACTAACTAACTCACTCACTGGCACTATCGAACCCGTAGGTTCATGGCCGCGCGGACATAAGCTCTCCATACACCCCTATCCCGAGCCAATGTTTTCCAATCATCCCCTGCATAATCTACTTCCCTCAAATCATAGTTAATGTTATTATCCCACCTCATTCTTGGTCTACCAACTGGGCGTTTTCCCTCTGGTTTTTCTACAAGAAGCTTCCATGCACGCCTTTCATTCCCCATTCGTGCCACATGTCCTGCCCATCGCAGTCTACGAGACTTAACTGTTCCATTATAATATCACACCAAACAAATTGCAATAATATTTATTCCAAATAATGAAAAATCTCTTACTTTAAGAGAGGATAAATATTACAAGTAGTTAAGAATAAAGTGCAACTACATGACAGTGAGCTACGTGATCCAAATGTAAAAGTCTTACAGATTGCAATGGTCTGGACTTGTGTCACAAGTAAGGATTGGAAGTGGGGAATAGAAACTTCTTCTAAGAAAAATCAAAAGGAAAAGTGCCCAGTAGATAGCACAAAATGAGGTGGGAGAATAATATTAAGAGTGATTTTAAAGAGTTAAATTATGCAAGGAATGATTAACTAAGGATAGGGATGTATGGAGAGAATATATCTGCACAGTCTTAAACCTAAGGTTCAATAGTGCCGGTGAGTTGTTATGAAAAGTTGTGATATACCATTAGCTATTAAAGTTATATACAGGACAAAACACTTACCCTCTTACTAATAATCCATATATAATTTTATACAAGGTTTATACACATCTCAGTTGAAAATTCTTACTAATAAACACTGTATTAGCTGTTCAGTGTATAAGAGGTGTACAACTTTACATGGGAATCGTTATAAATGCCTCCAGTCTTGTTTAAGGATTGTATAACTAGACAAAATGTCGGACTTCAACAGACTAATCACATGAAAGGAAGAAGAAGAAGAAGAAGAAGTAAGAGTCCTTGTTTCGTATCCATATAATATAACTGGTAGAATAATAGGTGTATGTATTTTCAGTTCAATGTTTTTTGAAAGGAGTTGGAACGTCAAGAGTTTGTGTAATGCATAATAGCACGCATTTCCAGAATTGAGCCTGTTTAATTTTTTTTGTGCATCTCATTCCTATTTGTAATTATTGTTCCTAGATAGGCCTATCTGAATTCAGCCACTTCTTAAAATTTCTCACATTTATCATTAACTGTCAATTTCCATTATATAATGTATTTCTACAGCTTATTAATACCATTCAGTTGTAGGCCTTCCTCATCCTCTAAAGATTTGATGGCGTGCTCTAGTACAAAATTAAATAGTAGAGGAGATAGTGCATCTCCTTGCTTCAACCCATTGTGGATTTCAAAAGTATCCGAAAACTGTTTGCCTACACGCACCCTACTCTTTGTGCCATTTAGATACATTCGTATACGTCTAACTAACTTTTTAGGAATTCCGAACTCCAGCAGGATACTATATAACTTTTCCCTCGTAATTGAATCGCATGCCTTTTTGAAGTCTACATATAGTTGATGTACAGTACCATTATATTCCCATTTCTTTTCTAAAATCTGTCTTATACTAAAAATCTGATCTGTTGTAGACCTGTTTCTTCTAAATCCACATTGATGATCTCCTAGAATGTCATCAATATAAGGAGTAAGTCTGCATACTAATCTATTTGTTAGAATTTTGTACGAAGTTGAAAGTAAATAAGTGCCCTTGTAGTATTTGCAATCAGTTTTATCTCCTTTCTTATAAATTGGTACGATAATCGATTCTATTCATTTTTCTGGAAGAGCTTCTTTTTCCCAAACCATACTAAGTAACCAGCGTATCTTGTCCTCAATTATCTCCACCTGCTTTTATCAGTTGTGCTGGGATCTCATCTGAACCTAATGCTTTATACATCTTCAATTTTTCTATCGTTATTTCAACCTCTAATGCACTTGGTTCTGCAACTAGCATTTTTGCTGTCTGTAAATTATTCTCTTCAATATCCTGTTCTGTATGTACATGTAATAGCTGATTAAAGTAACTTTTTCATCTATTTAATATCCTCCTGGAATCTGCAATCACATATCCATTTCCATTCCGAATTTTGTTTTTTCTAGCCTGAAACCCTTTTTTCTCTATCCTAATTGCCTGATATATTTCTCTAACGTTGCTATTTTTTTTTTGCATTACTTTCAAGATCATTAATCTTCTCTCTCAAATATTCCCTCTATCTTCTGCAAGATCATTAATTTTAATTTTTTTGTCCTGTTTTTGTTGTGCTCTTTAGGTGCCTAAAATACTATTTTTTAATCCTTTAACTTCTGATGCCTAATGTTGATGTTCTTTTCTCGTTCTAGAGGCATTTTGAGTTGATCATGGTCTACGATATTAGGCAGTGATTGGACATACATCTGATCTGACAGACGTTCACGCGATCTCATAGAATCTGATGGGACTAGAATATCTGTCTATACCCGTAAATCGCTACGTGGCGCAAGGGTCCTCCCTTGAGATATTTGCTTAACCAAGCAAATTTATAGCTAAACTGGCGGGCCCGTGGACAGCATTGTTGTACTCGGGGAAGCAAGAGGTGAATTGGTACTATTAACTGATATCGGCTCAACTGTTTAATAAGGCATTTCAAATGTGAATTAGTACTTAGAAGTGATCCTGACTACGACAGGGACTATCTCAACACTAATACAAACAATAGAGGCAGCGTTTTCTTTCAGTTCTATACTAGGGGTTGGAATGTAGAGTGAGAGGTAGTCTTTATGCTATAAGACTTCAAATAAGTAACGGTCCCCATCAGTCAGATAATAGAGCGCGAAGTATAGTTACACTTATTTCCCTACAAATGTCAACAAGTGATATTGCCTCAAATATACACCTAGTAGGCAACTAAAGTATTACTTGGATGGGGAAGGCCGATTAAAAATTTGCTCAGAGACTGTAATTTAAGCTTTAGGTTTTTTTACGATTCCGAAAATCTCCGGATTAGGGGCCCCTCCCGGAGAACTTGTCCCTTAGATTTCTCCATCTTAAAAACCCATCGACTCTGGCCTGGTTTGAACCAACCTCGACCCTTGGGACCAGCGACAATTGACTCCTAGACCATCGAGTCCAATGATGGAACTATAATGATCTGTTTTCATTGTTCTAAACTATATGATTATATTGCTACGAAGAGACTTGCTTATGAATATGATTGTTTGTTGCAGTATTGAGGCTTTTTTAGGGAAGCGGTGATCTGAATGTCCTTGCACTCGTTTTTTAGTTGTTGAAATTCCTTAAAAACTATAACCATGAAATTCAATCAACTGGAGATCGACCTTGGGGTTCGCTGAGTGAAAAGCAATGACTGCTTATTGTTAACCTTACACATTAAGACAAAAATGGGAAAACTTGTTCGACAGACTTCGGGATCGCTCGCACGTTCTGTTTACGAAGTTCGCGAGTACAAACCCTGTCAGGGTCAATTATTTTTTTCGGTAAGTAAAACTCTGATTGTTTCCTTCAGAAGGGAAATAAAGCCATATCCATGGCACGTAAAAGAACTTCAATCCTGCAAAAAAAAAAAAATATATATATATATGACAAAAATTTCATGCCGAGGTTGTTTTAATTGCGACGCTATTAAAGAGCGAGGTTAAATAAATTCTTAATAATTAACTGAGGCTCATGAGGATAACTAAGGAACTATTTGATATCAGAAGTAACAAAATTCTGATTCAGAAAACTAAAACTAAGCTAAATGGACTGCATCATTCTAACCATGTACTGCTGTATCGTTAAGGTGCGTATACACTTTCGCGCCGCTCGTCTTGTGTTCGTCGAAATTATTAATTTCAACGAACCTCCTGCGATCCATAGAAAACCCACAAACCTTCAGTACACATTTTGCAGAGCAGGTGTAACCAACCATGTTTCTATCGCGTTTGTTGCAAAACACAGAATCTCTGATAGGATTGATGGCGTTTATATTTTTATTTAATAATAAGGCTATGTTTAAAGATTTGGTGCTAAAAGTGTGTACTTCATGAGCCAGTGCAATAGATGACATCAAAAAACTTTTTAATGGCGCTTAGTCGGTTGATGCATAACACCGTCCAATTGTGTTTACGAATTATAATAAAAAATATTGAAAAAATATTATATATATATTACAACTTACCTTTTCCTGTACCTTGGCTGCTTTTTAGTTTACTTTCCTCACGCCGGTAGGAAGAAAGTAAAGAAATCACCTTCTTCTTGCATATATCCGGAAATATATCCATCTGATCTCCTATTGCTATCCAAGCATCTCATTTCAATGTTTTTTTTAATGATCCTTATGGCAAATTAAATTAAATTGGCAAAGCACTAATTTCATTTAAGTATTTTCTACTAGTTCGTTTTCTTCTGTTTTATTAAAAATCTTATATATAAAAATTAATGTTTGTTTGTTTGTATATTTGTTTGTTTGTTCGAACTTTATGCGCAGCCATACCGTTGATCCGATTGTGATGGTTTTTTTGCAAAATGTTCAGGAGATTCCCGGGATGAACATAGGCTATAAGAGAGTTGTGATAATCAACTCCTACACCCTTAAACATCGCCCTTTGTAGTGGAAAACGTGAAAAAAGTAGCTCTTTGGACGCTTAAATGGCTTATGCTGCCTAAACCATAAGAAATACACAAAATTAATGTACACAGAATTGAATATCTCAAAAAGCTCTACAAAAAAGTCCGCGACAGCATATGTTTATCTCTTACGGATAACTCACAAAAACCATTTTTGTCTTTCATTGATACCAATAGTCCCTTATCTCTTACGGATAACTCACAATAACCATTTTTGTCTTTCATTGATACCAAGAATCTCGCGCCGTAGTCGAGTGGTTAAGACAAGAAGTCTTGGTGCAGAACTACGGGACTTACGCTGGTTCGAGTCTCTACGGAGAAGAAATTTTTCTCATGGAATGTCGGCCAGTATGGGACCGGTGCACAGTGAGTCAGAAATGAAATCTAGCTAAAAAAAAACTGTTTTGACTCACTCTCATCAATTTTTTTTTTCACTCTAATATAATTGTTATATGACGGTTCTTAACTTATCTGCAAAGGTGGGTACAATTCTAATGTTCATGACTGTGTGACGTCATCATTCACACTTCTTGAGCCACAACAGAAGACTGTAAGAGGTTTTCTTGCGAACTTATTTATTAATATATAATTATGTCCTAATTGCTGAATGTTATGGTAAAAAAGTAACATTTTTATCGTCCGCCCATGACATGAGAATTGAATGTTCGGGCAGCACAACGTCTGCCGGGTACACTAGTATTAAATAAAATAAACTAATTGATGTATCTTACAGGATAAATTGCGAATTTAAGGGTTAACGTGTCTCCTTCTGACCACTCCATAATAACTCATAAAATAAAACTTACAGGTGCACGCGGAAAACAACGAACCTCTTACGCCCCCATCCAAATCTGAATAGCGAACCATCAAAGTGTTCGTGGAAAAAACCTACAGTGGCTGGTTCGTGGTGCGCCGCATGTGCGCGGCGCGCGCGCACCACCTTGAAACCCCGTACAAATCTGACGAACATGGTGTGCGCGTGCGGCGCGCAAGTGTGTACGTACCTTTATATGCTAGCAAGCTAATGATAAACTAGTTTAGATATCTTTGGCTCTTAGAACTGTAATTCCATGTATTACCTATCAATTTTATTCATTTGAAGGGTGACAAAACCGATCATAGTTTATTTTGCAAGAAAACCTTTTTGTAGTTCCATTTCCCTATATGCATAAAAATTAGAATTAGTTGCCATCACTTTATCTGTTATAAGCTGTATTTAGCATTGTGTTTAATAATAATTTTTACCATCCTTGTAAGAATAGATTATAAATTTACTACTTTAAAAGTTAAATATTGACAAATTAGCGCAATGTGACGACTGAAATGCTGGTACATGCCTGCTTCCTGACTAACGGGCCCGGGTTTGTTACCTGACGGTGTCGACAATTTTTAATTATTGAATTAAGTAAATTACATTAACTTAATTGTTAAAACTTCAATTTCGGGGCCAGGGGGGATGGTGGTGCACCATATTTGTTCGCCACATTTTGCACCAGGTTCCTGAATTAAATTGCATATCCCTCCGCAGTTCATCTTCAGAAGGCATATGGTATTGTTGATAGTAATTTGTCCGTCGGTTAGGGAAGTAAAATCTGGCAGTCTCCTTGGTGCTTTCCGGCAGGAGTTGGTATGTTCCAGCACCTGGTTTCACCTTCTCCTCTTTTCTTTATCATAATTTCTTATACAACACACTTTACACTACACAAACACATAAATATGCACTTACCCTACACTCCTCTCTGTGAGGATTTAGTTGTCCGGTCGTTTTAAGAGAGAGAAGGAGTTTAAGAAAGAGATGGACACTCTCACATTTTCACCTCGCTCTCGATCTTCACTCAAACATATTGTGGGAAGGCAATCATTCTTTCCAGGGAGCATTGCATATCTATCTATCTATAGTGTTCTGCCCTTTTCACTGCAATCATAGCATTTTCTTGCAATGCTTTGCAGCTTTACTAAGGAATTATAGGTGTGGTAGCTTCCCGTTGCTTTCCACACCTGTGAAAGATGAATGATGATGATGATGATGATGATAAGGATGGTGATGGCCAGATGATGTTGGGGGACCTTTTGAGTCTTAGAGCTACCTGACATTTGTCTTACGGGTGAGGAAAAATGCCGAAAAAAAACTCGCCCAGGAAGCCTGTCCCGACGGGGAATCGAACAGTAAGCAGCACGCTACCTCGAGATCACAGCGGTAAACTCATTGTATATCAGTGGTGGATATTTCTTCTTCTTCTTCTTCTTCTTCTTCGAACCCTTCAGCCTACTCATCATACGCTTCCCGATGATTCGTATTTTCTTCGTCGGTGTCCTCTAAATTAATTATAAATCGATGATTTAATTCATCCATTAATCCATCTGTCTCTCAGTGTCGTTCTATTGTTTATGTGTTCACAATTAGTATTCCAGTTATCTTCTGACACTATTAATTGCCTTTTCAAATAACTCGTTCACATATTTAGTTTTGAATGTTTCGTTATACTTCGCAACATAATTTTTATCTGTGCCCAAATTAACTATATCGCATTTAAGTCGCAATGATATTGTCACTGCGGTATGCGAATGCATTGGCGCAGTTTCATCTCGTATGTTCTGAAATTTACTCTCTTCAATTTTATTAAATCATACAGCATAGGTTTCGTGAATCGTGATCAAACTCTATGTTTTTATTGTGGAGACAAGACTGGATTTTATATTTACTAGTCGATGAAACTGGTGGTTTATTGAGTTCCCTGGAATGATACGGGGCATTATCCATAACATGGGGGGAATATTTGCCATTAATTGATTAATAAATCAGTTCTTAAAACCAATTCTGTTCATTTACTCGTGGTAATAGTTCGTTCGTTTTGATTTAAAAGTCAGTAGAAGGGCATTGGGGATGAAGCCAGTTGAACATCCAGCGTGTAAAATAATAAGCCGCCGATCTTTACCAATTCGGGTTCGAAGTGGTAAATCAGTTTCCTCGTCTTTGTCTTTCCAAACATTGGCTTTGATATGATTATCATTGAGCCAAGTTTCGTCGAGGTATACAATAGTGCGGCCAGTAGCCCTTAGTTGTTTTTTTTTTCGTTAAATTTAAATCTTTATGAAACAATATCTGCCCTTTACATTCATTTTTTTTTTCCAAGTGTCTTTTACGTACCTAATTGTTCTTTTCTTTAGAATTTTCCTCAAACTGCAAATACTCCTCCTGAACAACTTTTCTCTAATGTTTCACTTATATCCTTCAAACTAGATAAAACATTAGTCTTATACAGAGAATAGATTATCCCCTCTCCGTGATCACAACCTGTCAGTAATTCTGCATCACATACATATTTTTTTAACCACGAGGATGAGTGATCAGCTCAATGCCAGGGGCACTTCCGGGATAACAGAAACATTTAAGAAAAGACACCCCATTCATACACTCATACCAAATAAGGTGAATGAAACGGTGATTGTGATGATTAAATGATGTTCGATTATTATTTGGACCTTAAACATTCTCAAAATGTGTCTTATAGGTTATGTGAAAAAAAGAAAAAAACCTCACCCAGGAATATTATCCTGACATAGGATCAAACCCGGGTCTGCTGCATCCAAACCAACGACGCAACATTGCTGGAAGATCACAGCGGTGGATCAGCAGATATCTTAAACATTAATGAAGGTAACTCAATGTGCGAACTAATATTAGGTTGTCTCATAAGTAATGTAATGTTGTGTGTATAGTGGAAGTTTGAAGGTGTGCTTCACTGGGGGTTTGTTTGAAACGGTCGTGCAGTCCGTGGGAATCTCATTCTCAACAACTGGAATGAGTTCATGAAATTTTGAGGCTTGCAGTTTCGAACTCGACCGGATCCCGTACTGCATCAACAACTATATAAAAAAAACTCAGGATCTGGGAAGAATCGAACTGCTACCACAACCCAGAATATAACCCTTATTTTGCGTCTTCAGTTTATCATCTGTTACAATCCATCGCCCATTTCTTGCGTGAAATTTCGTAAACAATGAAGCTGTGAAAATGGGTCTTAACGAAATCTTTGTATTAAAAACCAGAGGCTGGTACCGTCGCGGAACAATAAACCTTTCTGAAAGGTAAATCAAGTCTATAGAATCTGATGGTCTCTACTTTGGAGAGTGGTTTAATTTCGTGTCAACAACTTAAAAAAGGCATTATTTATAAGCCAATATCTATAATGATGATGATGATGATAATAATAATAATAATAATAATAAATGTACCGTGTTAAACTAACTCACTGGCACTTTCGAACCCGTAGGTTCATGGCCGCGCGGTTATAAGCTCTCCATACATCCCTATCCTGAGCTAATGTTTTCCAAACATTCCCTGTATAATCTACTTCCCTCAATCATTCTTGGTCTACCAACTGGACGTTTTCCCTCTAGTTTTCATGCAAGAAGCTTCTTGATGTTTTTAATGAAATTTCGGCCAGTATTGAATCGGTGCGCACCCAGAACCCTTGAGGAATTTGACTAGCTACAATAAGTACCAGCTCCAGATATAGGAAATCAGTTATAATGGATGGGGGCCTTGACAAGCTGATCACATGACATACCTACATTGGTCGAATGATCGTCCACGTTTTTTTTAATCGTCCACATTTGTAAAATGGCACAAATGGGCGTGAGGCCAGCAGTCGGCTAATATAGCTTACCAATCGTTTTCTAGGCTTGTCACGCTTGGAACTTTTTTATAACCTTACAAACGAAATAAAAAAAACTGAATCTACAGAACCATAAGTTAGCCTATTTATTCGAAAAATAAAAATAAATTTCATAATCAGACGTCAGTTTGAAAAGCAGATATTCACACAAACCAAATTACGTTTAAGTAGCATTACTTTGAAACATAGGCCCCTCACATCTCTATGGCAGTGAGACTTAAGTCATGAACGAAAATAATTATGATGATGATGAATCGGCCGCGGTGGACTAGTGGTTATGCTCCTTGCCTCTGGTCCCGAGGGTCGCGGGTTCAAACCCGGCCGGGGTCGATGGATTTTTTTTTTAGGATGGAAAAATCCAAGGAGTAAGTCCTCCGGGAGGGGCTTTAAACCGTGGGTCCCGAGTCTGAAGATTTTCAGGCTCGTAAAAGATCCTTAAGCCTGAATGAAACGGTCTCTAAGCAAAATTTACGGAATTTTCCCGTCCTAGTAGGCTACTACCTTGGTTTCCTAGATGTCAGTATGAGGCGGATTGCTGACCACGGACCACTCAAATGACATCTATACGAAAACAAGTGTAACTAAATTAGTATGGTTCAAATTCCTCCCAGTAGGGGGAGAGCGCCTAAATCTCTGTTAAGGGAAACATGGGCTTACAAGATACAAGAAGAAGATGATGATTTGTCCCCGTTCGTCCCGCTGTTGGACACGGGTGCTTCCCTATTGGAGATTTCTTAATCAGATTAATTTATGTACCGTTATTTCCCCACATATGTCAGCGAGGTAGCCTACATGTGATTAGTATATCACTTCGAGAAGACATATAAATTAATAGGAAACTAAGGTATTGCTCGGATGGATGAGGGTCGATTAAATTTTGCTCTTATCTGATTGAGGTTTATTTACGAGTCCGAAAATCTTCAGACTCGGAGCACACGGCTTTCTCGGAGGAATAGTTCCTCAGATTTTTCCAACCTAAAAATCCATCGACACAAGCGGGGTTTGAACCCGTGAATCTCAAGACTAGAGGCAAGGAACATAACCACTAGGGCACCTCGGCCAACGTGAACGAAAGTGATACACAAAAAATAGAAGCAGCCAAAATGAAGTTCCTAACATCATTATTAGGCTTTACTAGTTTGGACCAAAAAATGAAATTCCGAAGTCAGGGAGGAACTAAAGTAGACAATGTAGTAACGACAAAATTGTATTAATAAAAATGGCTTCAAAGACATAAAATGACACCAAACTGCTTCCCAAAATTAAGATACAAATCTACATGCAAGATATTTAGTTGGCATAATGAAGAACATCTATGGTTGAGATTTTGATGCTATCTGTTGCACTGGCTCATGTAAGTAAGTGTACACACACTTTTAGCGTCAATCTTTAAATACAGAATTATTATTTATATAGCCTGTATACAAATGAATGTACTCGTATGTCTGTCTATCTGCTTGTCCTGTATGCGCTGCTATACCGTTTATTCGATTGTGATGTGGCTTTTGCAAAATGTTCAGGAGTTTAGGCTACAAGGGAGTTGTAATACTCAATCCCTTCACTCTTAAAAATCGCCCTTTGTACAGAAAAACGTGTTTTTCTGAACTTTTTGGACGCTTAAATGGCTTGTGCTGCCTATACCATAATGTATACACCAAATTAATTTACACAAAAGTGAATATCTAAAAAAAAAAATCTACAAAAAAGTCCGCGGCAGCATATGTCTACCTTTTACGGATAACTCACAATAACCATTTTTGTCTTTCAGCTCATTGATGCCAAAAAGATCAGGCTGACTAGTTTCCCGGGCAAGCGTAGCAGTGCACACCGGGTTTTCTTTTTTTGATAAATCTCAATAACCATTCTTGTCTTTCAGTTCATTCATGCCAATAAGATTGGGATAAGTAGATTCCCGGGCAAAGCCAGGTAATCAGCACGGGGCATTTAAAAATAATTACGATATAAATTTATATATTTTTTTTACTTATTCAACTAGACATAAAAAACACATTTAATTTATTTATGCATAGCAACGCACGCCGGGTGTTAGTTAATTGAAGATAAACATACACGCCATGAGTCCTACAGATTCTATGTTTTGCAAGAAACGGATATGAAACCAGAACTTCATAAATGCTAATCTAAATTTTACATCATGAAGCTAAACGCCAAATATTCTAGTTCTTACATTGTTGATGTATAACTGTCAAACAAGGAAAACAATTTAGCGCTACAATAAATAGTGAAGATTAACTTAAACTTTAAACGTATTTTTCTCGAAACTTACATAATGGCGCATAGCCGGTTGATGCACAACGCCGTAATGATTTATAAATTTAAAATAATATTTTTACGAAATGGATACTATAATGTAATTACCAAACCTTACCTTACTACATTTGGTGGTGAGCAGTTTTTCTTATAGTAGAACATAATAACCTTGTATCTGAAGAAATGTAAACATACTTATCGAACATCGATTCTTATAGCTTTTTGCAAAATCGAGACATTGACGGTAATTATTCAATCAGCCATCTTGAAAAGGAGTCAAATCGACTTTTATAAATGTTACAAGAATATAAAAAAAATCCATTCCATTATTTTTACAGATACATTAAAACAATATTTTTTATCATTAAATATTTCATTTAAAGATATCATTAAACATTATGCATAAATGTCTACAAAATCATGTAGGTCTACATATCCACAAGAAGTGCAGGGAAATAATTATTTTTCGTTTGTAGAGATGACCCGTTTTCAAAATAAAACTGGTTTGTGAAATACCATTTTAATGACTAAATCTTGTATTTTTGATAAAATAAATAAAGACGCACCAAACAATACTGCAGAGTCTACTGAAAATACAATATACAATAGACAAGATAAGTGAGAAGATGCTTGTTCCATTTTAGTTGTTGGCCACTCATTGATTTCAAATTAGAAGTTAACTGGGCTGTAATTGAAGAGATATTCCAACAGTTGAAATGAAAATTCTCCATCTCGATAGAAAGAGTATGAAAATTTAATAGAATCCTGCACAAGCACAAAAACAAATTCATAGTAGAATTTACCACACATCAGAGTGTAGTGGTCATACTTATTAAAAAAATTATTAACTTTCGACGCGCCGTAGCGTAGCCAGAAGGTCGAGGGTTCGAGCCCCGTGGGGTCGGGATTTTTAAACTGACCCAAACCCTCTGGCGGCACTATGGCCCTGGGGTCGACTCAGCCTCTAACGGAAATGAGTATCAGACGCTTGTTCTGGGAGTAAAGGCGGCCGTCACGCAGGGCTGACAACCCGGCTGACATCAAGTGCCGATTGTCTAGGAAAAGTGGGAGCCCTAACCTCCTACTACCCCAAGGGCCTCCTGAGGCCTGTCGTGGGATCACTTTACTTTATTAACTTTCGAAGTTATGGAAGAGCTGTTTTTCACGAACATAAAATTTAATTTGCAGTCAACAACTTTTATGAATTCGTTCTGACCAGTGAAGTATCAAGATATGTGATATCCAAGCCCTACAACGACACCAATGAAATAACCGTTTTCTAAATGAACACTTGAATGGGATCCTGTCTAGAGGTACTTTAACGGAGGAAGCATGATCTTTTTTCGTAAGAAATACATAATTTGATGTTCAAGAATTGTAAAACTGTCAATAAAAGTGGATTTGTGAACAAATTCGAGATGGCCTCTTTTCAAAACGACCGATTCATTTTTAACAAATGAACTGTGAACATTGCATGCCGAAACTACGTTGAAATTTCTCCCAGAGAACCGTTGTGATGTAGCAAGGCCGTGTAGAAAAAAAAAATCATCTGCCGTTCTAAAATGCAAGACACAGAAATCGAAGCCAGAATCCAGCAATGGCAGCCCACTGTACAGAGTAGGTTTACATCCCTGCATGAGTTAAGTATAGAGTGTAATGAGACGGTACGCGGCGCGGACGGCGCGGCGGGTGGTTTTCCAATCTGCCAATACAGGAGTTGTATTACTTTGCTATAATTTAAATGAGAGATTTGGCGCTTAATTTTAGTACCTTGCAGTTAAAAACGGCAGATAGATTTTTCGATATGGCCTTGGTACATCACAACGCTTCGCTGGAAGACATTTCAAGGTAGGTTTCGGCATGCAATTGTTGCAGTTCCCTTGTAAAAAAAACAAGGATGCAGAGATTTAGATGAGAATGAATGAAAATATTAAATAATTCCTATTACTTTCACTTTAATTTTAGAGACAGAAGAAAATGAATTTATTAGAAATGGGAATTACAATCAACAAAGAATTAGTCTAAAACCAACATAATTTAAGTTTAGTTAATTTTAGAATTAATAATTGATTGGGAATAAAGTAATGTGGTAAGCCTATTGTATTATTTTTTCCGTTTGTATGTACTTTTACGTGCCTCACACTCCGAGAACTCACAGAGATAATATCTGTCGGGAGAGGACACATACCATACTTTTTGACCACACAAGGACATGGACATATGAGTGATCAGATTAATACCGGGAAGGTGTTATATTATATGTTATGAACATATATATACAGTATAAATAAAATTAATTTCAGCTTTAATAAAAGTAAATTAAAATGAGCAATTTGATCGCAAACAAGTATTCATATGCAATTAATTGCACAATATGAGCTTTTTTTTATATGTCGTGGACCCTCTTTTTTCTCTACAACTTCTCATAGCCTTTTTTGTACTGATTTACCAGGGTTTTCACTCGTTGTTCTTGTAATTTGTCTATCTAGGAATAGCGTCGCTGCCTCGTAAACAGCGAGCCCGGGTCCGATCGCCGGTCGGGACGAGTTTCCTGGGTGATCTATTTTTTTTTAGGTTTGTCTTCACCTGTACGATAAATGTCAGGAAAATAAGTCCAAACGGTCTCCGAACATCATCTGGCCGTCATAACCATCGTTACCATATTCGCCGTGTTTAGTATGAATGTGTGTGTGGATGGTGTGTTGTCTCAGAGGAGGCCCTCACATTGAACTGATGACTCTGTGTCCTTATGTGTGTGTGTGATACTTAGTTTAAAATCCCTCTCCCGACAGGTCGTGCACTGTAAGGCTCGGGTGGCGTGTGGCATGTAAAAATACATATAAGGTGAGAGGTTAATGGATTGAAATTCTTGTAATTTTCTTCTATTCCTCTGTGGTGCAATCCTCATATCAATATCAAATTCTTAGGAAAAACGAGCCTTCGGAATTTAATTATAAAGTCATCCAGCATCGTGAGGCATTTGGGTAGCTACAATAAATAGCGACTCCATGTTGAGAAGATCAGCTATAACGGATGGGGGACCCGACATGCTAACCACATGTCATCCCTACACTGGCTTATGATCGTCTACCTCTGTGATTAACACATGTGGACATGAGGCCAGCAGACGGCTGGTAGGCTAAGGGCCTTCTAGGCCTGTCGCGCTTGGAGTTGTATCCGCTGTAACATCCATGAAACAAAAATTGCGCACGTCATTTGAATTAATATCTTAATTTGAACCACGATCGTTAATAATTGTAGCTGTGATTAATTAATAGCTCTACCGCTGCACTTCCGACTCAAACTTGATACCGGTCGTAGCCTAAGGCGTGATATCTTGGTACAGAGCTACAGACTTACGCTAGTTTGAGTTCTCATGGGAAACAGATTTTCTCATTGAATTTCAACCAGTATAGGACCGATGCCCTCCCAGCATCGCAATAAATTTGGTTGAGATAATCACTAGATATGCTGACCACATGTCACCCCTATACAAGCTTGATGATTGTCCACTTCTTTGATTAAGACATGTAGATGTGAGGATAGGTGCCGGCTGATAGACCAAAAGTCTTTCATGCCTGTCAATTCGTGCTTTTACCGTTGTATCGTTATTCTTTCTTCCGACTTACAAAGGTTACATTTGTTTACACCTGAGAAAATAACCTTCTTCCAGAAAATATATTAGTCATTTCTATGTCCTTTGTTAAAACAAGTCTCTTCATTTTGTTGCTTTGCGTATGTAGGGTTTTCTTCTTACTGTACATTCAGAGACAAAAACTTCTTGAGACTATAAACTGAAACTGATGATTTAAACATCGGCTACATTTCTGTTTATGACTGAGGCTGTGTCTAGTGGTTAAGGCAAGGTGCACTATGAGACATACGCTGGTTCGGGTCTCCATGGGGGAAGAAATTTTCTTATGGAATTTCGGCCTGTGTGGGACCGGGGCTCACCCAGCATCGTGAGGAATTTGGATAACTAGAATAAGTAGCGGCTCCAGATTGGGAAAACCAGCTATAACGGTTTGGGGACCCGTCATGCTGATCACATATCATTCCTACATTGGCTGGATGATCGTCTACCTCTGTGATTAACACATGTGGATGTGAAGCCAGCAGCCAGCTGGTAGACCAAAGGCTTTCTAGTTCTGTCTCGCCATGAAGTATTTTTTTAACTGAGGTAGTTAGATGCAAAGGGGTGCGAGTGCAAGTGTTACAGTATTGAGAAAAACAGATTTAAATTTGAAGTTGTATAAGAAAATGATACGTAATAGAAAATTATAACAACCAATCTTCATCTACTTCTAAACATACACTTACTTATGTCCTTTTGCCATTAAATAAATTTATGCAAAAAATCAGTAACATTTTATTCCTCAATTGTGATTTTTGGTAGCTCTTAACTATAAAAACTCTATAACGCTCTCTATTCTATGTACTGGTTTGTATTTATATTGAATTCTTGGTAAAAAAAATAGAACAAATGCCTATGAATGTAAATACAGAGAGGATCTCCCGACTTACGGCCGGGCTTGCGGGAGATGCGCATTCTGCTGCTGAGTCCACGTCACGCGGCTTAGCAACTGCATGGCTCGCTGTGAGTCATGAACTTAACCGCCTGGCGAGGCAGTTTGTTGCATGCTTGTAAGGTGAAACACCCGTTGTGTATTCTCGTATTAGTGGTCTTACATTCTAATTCAAGTTACTACAGACCTTACGGGCTGCGCCAGTGTCCACCTACGTAATTGGGGTAGATGTTACCAAACTCATAATAACGGTATTCGTTTGTTTAGGGAGGAGTGCAGGGGCAAGGTTAGCAGTACTTTCTCCAAATCTGTGTACTATACTTAAAAAACCATAGTTTTTCTTTTATGGCATGCAAATTAGTTTTATAGTAAATATGAGGAAATTCAAATAAAACAAGACATTTAAGTAGATGAAAAACTCACCATTAATAAAGTAAAGGAGTTACTCCTAGATCGTCATATTCGTTACTGTTTTCATCACTGCTAGAACAACTGTCGTCAGATTCTTCAAGATTGATGACAACATTATCGTGTATTATATCCAGGAGGCCATCAGTTTCACACATATGTTGTTCAACATCTTGTATATGTCGAACGTAATTAGTCCATTGTTGTTGTGTTACTTCACTGACGCTCGTTCCCGAACCTTATTTATACTAAACGTAGTATTTTCATGTGACACTTTCCTCTTGATTTGACTCCGCACCTCTTCAATTGGATTCAATTCACAGCGACAAGGTGGGAGCCGCAATACTTCATGTCCATGTTGTCGAGCCATTTCGTCGACAATACATTTTGGTTTGTATCGAGCTCGAACTGATTCCAAAATCTCCACAAGCTCCGTCTTATTCATTTCATCATCGATATGGATACCTATGGAGATTAGCCATTATTTGATTATTGCCTTCCTGTTAACATTTATAGGTAATTTTTCGTCATTCCTGGAATGAATAGAAGCATTGTCTAGTACAATGACGCTATTCGCTGGTATATTGGGAAGCAGTTTTTCTGAAAAATATATTTCATACAATGGTCCAGTCATTTCATCATGGTAGTCGCCATCTTTCTTCCCATGATAATCAGCTTAGCTTCAGGAATAAAACCATTTTCAATGCCTGCGTGGACTAATGTTATACGTCCACCTTTGCCTGAGGGCATTTTATTTCCGGTTGTCAGATTTTCCTTCCGGGCTTGCGATGCAGAGGTAATTGTTGTGTCCACCCAAGATTTAGAGGTGGTGCAGTCTGCATTTATCCAGGTTTCATCGGTATAAACGATGCTTCTAATTTGCTCTGTGGCGTCTTATAACCCTTAAATACCGATATCTCCAAGCAATAATGTCATCTCTATCAATTATCATAGAGTTCTTCTTTCTTTTTGTGAAATGGGAGCCTAAATCCAGTAGTATCCTTCTTAATGTTGAAATAGATACACTAGGCATATCAGGATTTCATCAAGAACTGATTTCACATTTTTCAACCTCGGAAGAGTGTTTCGTTTATAAAACATATGAATACGACGCCTTATTGCAGCCTGAGATGAGAATTGTCTTCTGTATTCCAGGACTCTTCTTTTTTTACGGGTGTTGAAACTTTCTCCTCCACTTTAAGTTCTTTCCTTATTGTCAACACTAGCTTATAAGTGGCTGCTGCGGTATGCTTAGCAGCTTCAGTCACGCTGAATGCAAATACACATTCAAAACCATCGTTCTTTTTATCGGAAGTCAAAATTCTTTTCCGGTTACTCAAATTTTTATAGCATCCGGGGACTTTTCCATTGTTTCAGCCAACAATAAACTATAACGAAGGATAAAATATTGTTACAGATTTATTACTATTGTAAAATAAAATAAAATAAAACCATCTATTAAAAAATATTAAAAAAACATTTAAAAGCAAAAGACACTTTCACATATGGTAGTACAGGTCCGCATGAGCTCAGTGATAAGTGGTAACTTTTTTTTCTTTAAGAGGCTTGGACGGCTACAACTTACAACTATGTACCTGCTGTGTTGCATATTTATCAAGAAAATACTGTTAAAATGGCAACCCAGTCCCCTATTCCAAACACACAGTAACTTCCAGGGTTGAATTTGAGTGTAGTTCATAGTTATTATGCCTCGATCTTTCTTTACAATACAGCATAGGATATTTATGTACGATAATTATGTGAAAACAGAGCCTTGCAGAGGCTCGTTGCACGATTTCGAACACAATTTCCATATGTAAATCCTCCAAATAGAAATACAATTCGACGACTTGTAAAGAAATTTAGAGAAACGGGTTCAGTGCTCGATAAGAAATCGAAGGTAACAAAACGTGTGTTTTACTGAGGATAAACCAGATGAAATAAGAGAAAGATAAAATACGCCAACAAAATACCTAAGTCGACTTGCACAAGAAACTGGTGTTTCGAACGTGTCATTTTCAGCATCTCCTGTCATAAGGCACGTAACTATGTCCGCTGTTTTCGTGGCCATGCACGAACCAAGCGAAAGAAGCAGGAAAAGAGCCGTGCAGTTGTTCCGCCGCGTGACGCGGAGTGGGGACTCAGCGACCGCATGCGCTTTTTTCGCTATCTCGGCCGTAGAACGGGAGATCCTCTCTGTAAGTAAATGAAATATTCTCTATATAACAGTGCATTCGTATTGCACATAGACCTATGCTTTTTATGTTAATGCATTCATTGTTTGCGTTAAACTAAACAAAAAAAAAACTAGATGGTAAGTCATATTTCTATATAGGGCAAGGCAATTAAAGTATTAAAAAATCCTGGCCACCTTTACGACGCGATTATTATCAGAAAAATATGGGAATTCTTTATTTGCTTTTTTCTTAACTGCAAGACATTAAAATCCAGCTCCAAGTCTCTCATTTAAACTATAAGGAAGTAATTTAACTCGTGAATTGATAGATTGAATAATCCTAACTACCTGCCGTCCGCCCGTCTCACTTCATTCCACTCTATTCAAGGAGGAACGTCCATCTCCTTCGCACAGTGGGTTGCCTTTACTGGATTCTGGCAGATAATTTTTTTAGACACAGTACGTCATAACGCTTCTATGAGAGAAATTTCAAGGTAGGTTTCGACAATGAGTGGTTGACAGTTCCCTTGTGAGTCACCTGTTTTTACACTTTTACGAATTCTGCAGAAAAAATATAGATTTTTTGCACAACCTTTATAGGCGTCATAAAAGACTACACACAGTTTAAGGCCCGAAAAAAGTCTCTACATGGTTAGGGGCGAAATAATACAATAGCGAAAAATACACTTTATCTTTTTTTAAAGTTTTTAGCAAAAATTTGTGAATCGATGTTATCTGTTCAGTGCCCATCTTTTTAAGGGCTATAACTGGCTATGGTCCACCGCTGTGGTCTCGAGGTAGCGTGCTGCCTAGTCACGCAGCGGACCCGGGTCAGGCTCCTGGGTGAGGTTTTTTCTGGATATTTCCTCACCTATAAGCCAAATGTCAGGAAGCTTAGGGCCCAACTTTCCCCAAAACTCATCAGGCCATCATTATCATCATCATTCTTCACCGGTGTGGGAAGCTACCACACCTATAATCCCCTAGTAAATCTGCAAAGCATGGCATAAAAATGCTATCCATCCATCCATCCATAGTAAATCTGCCCGAAGGCAGGTCCTTCACTGCAATCATAGCATTTTCATGCTATGCTTGCAGCTTTACTAGGGAATTGTGTAGGTGTGGTAGCTTCCCGTTGCTTTCCACACCGGTGAAGGATGATGAGATGATGATGATATGATAATGATAAGGATGATGATGATGGCCATATGATTTCGGGGACCGTTTGGGCCTTAAAGTTTTCCTGGCATTTGTCTTACAGGCGAGGAAAAACCCCGATAAAAACCTCACCCAGAAAAACTGTCCCGACCGGGGATCGAACCCGGGCCCGCTGCTTGACAAGGCAGCACGCTACCTCGAGACCACAGCGGTGGACTAAAATGCTATGATTGTAGTGAAAGACCTGCCCTCGGGCAGATTTACTGTAGAGATGGATAACTGGCTATATATTTTTTTTTCCAAAGTAATGTTTCTTCATAGTTGAAAAGTAAAAAAAAAAAGTTTGGCACATTTATTAATTTTTTTCAAAACACATAGGCCCTATCCGTTGAATTCCTACTATTTTATACTAATTATCGCGTAGAAAAAGTGGCGAGGAAACTTTAAAAAATGAGAATCTTATCACTAATTATTCTGGCCTAATAAAGACCATTTTCTCTCCTACATGTTTACATATGTAGCATGTGGTGTTGCCAAAGTTGCCAAATACAGTACAATACATTTAATGTCTCTGAGTGAGCGTAAGATCTTTGTAGTGTAATAACTTCATTTCTTGTTTAATTTCCACTACTACAGAGATCTATGAGAATGCGATTATATATATATATATATACTGATCACCTGAGTTTTTTTCATCGGTCAGAATTAAAGGGCAGTCATTTCGTTGTTTTTATAAGTTATTGGTTTGTGAAAAATGTACACAATACCCTTAACAACCGTGACTCTGTCATCTCACTTATCATCATAATCATCAACAATCACGGATTAAGCCCATGTGGCTTGTTCCGGTCTCATAGATTCACATTCAAAAGTTGGATCCATCTCTTCTTCGGTCTACCAACATTCCTGCGTCCTTTTGGTTTGTATTTAAGTATAATTTTGGGAATGCGATCATCTTACATTCTTTGAACATGTTCTTTCCAGTTTTTTTTCTAGATTCTTTTATTCTATCTAAGAGTTTAAAGATATTTAGCTCATTGTCATCTCACTTAGCCTATTTCTTAAAAAAATAATGTTTTAAATCTCCGATTGGTGTTATTCCTCTTTCCTTCCAAAGAATTTAATTATATTGTCGTATCATACGGTTTGTTCATTGCTATTACTGATTGCTTCCAATCTGATTTCAGCAGCCAAGGACACTTACTAAACAAAAGGGGTGTGATATTGAGAGGAGTGTCTTCATTACCTTTGTTTAATAGAAAAACTAGTTCCGTATCAGAAAATGTCTGCCTTTAAAAATCAGTGCTCTGACTGTAAATAAGATAAAATATTTGTGTGTAACCGTCAAGAATCGAGGACAAGGGCTCCGCTGGAGTTAATTTTTTCGAAAGTAAAATAGTCCCCCGTTCGGTTGTCCGGCGGGGATACTTTAGGGAATCCATGCCAAAAGCTCGAACACAGGAACATATTCCTAGGAACATGGAATGTTAGGAAATTATATAATAGTGGGGCACTAGAAATATTATCGCAGGAATTAGATAAATCACCCTTGGATAGAGTCGCGTTACAGGAAGTTAGATGGCCATGAGAAAGTAGTCAGGAATCAGGAAGCTTTGCATTGTACTATGGGGGTGCAGCAAAGAACTGAATTTGGATTTTTTTTGTCCTAATGAGAATCCTCTCCGCTATCCCAGATATTAAGTTTTGTCAGCGATAGGATATCATATATAATTCTAAAGGATAAACGACATGATTTTGTAATCGTAAATGTACATGAATCCATAGAAGATAAAGATGACAACATCAAAGATGAGTTCTATGAAGAACTGGAATGCGTATTTGATAGTCTTTCACAATATCATGTTAAAATTGTCTTAGGAGATTTTAATGCAAAAGTGGGGCGGGAAGATATAGTCAGGCCAACAGTAGGCAAATTCAGTCTTCATGAAGATAGTAACGACAATGACGTTAGATTAGTCACCTTTGCCACATCAAATTAATCTCATTGTTAAGAGCACTACATTCCAGCATAAGGATATTCATAAAAACACCTGGACGTCTCCAGATGGTGAAACTCAGAACCAGATAGATAATGTATTAGTGGACAAACTCTGGCACAGTAGCATCATCGATGTTAGATCAGTTAGAGGGAGGGACAGACTTGTAATTCGGATCATCATCTGGTCAGGGTGAAAAATCAGACAACGGTTATCGCTTATGAGAGGAACAAACGCTAAAAATGATTTTGAAAAACGTGAATTTAAATACTTGAGAAATAATTAACTGCGGCAAGAATGCAGATCTAAATTGTTATTATGAAGTACTGGCATCTTCAGATGACAATGTGGCAACCGAAGAAGAAACTGATATGAATAAAGAATGACAGGCTATAAGGGATACTATTAAATTGTCAAGAATGTGCCGATATTATAAAGAAAAGAAAGCTAACAAAAATTAATTGGCTGCACGAGCCAAATAAGGTAAATTTCGAACAATTTGCTAGCATTAGACGGGAAACTATCAAGTCATTAAAGAGTAAAATGAGGGAATATTTGAAAGAGAAGATTAATGATCTTGAAATAAATGCAAAATCTAGGAACATCAGATAGTTATATCAGGGAATTGGTTAGATAAGAAAGGGTTTCAGTCTAGAACAAACATAATTATGAATGAAAATGGGGATATAATTGCAGATTCCAGGAGCATATTAAATAGATGGAAAGTTTACTTTAATTAGCTATTTAATGTGCATGTAAAACAGGATATTGAAGAGGATAATTTACAGACAGCAGAAATGCTAGTCGCAGAACCAAGATTTATAAAGCTCAGGTTCAGATGGGTTCCAGCAGAACTGATAAAATCAGGGGAAGAAAAATGTATGGTCAAGAATACGTCCGTTGCTTAATATGATTGGAAAAAAAAGAGACTATTGCAAATGAATAGATATAATCGATTATCGTAACAAACTATAAAGAGGAGATAAAACTGATTGCAACAACCACAGGGGCATTTCATTACTTTGAACTTCCTATAAAATTCTAACAAATATGTTAGAAAGCAGTCTCACTCCCTATATTGATGACATAATAGGAGATCATCAATGTGGATTTAGAAGTAACAGGTCTACAACAGATCACATTTTTAGTATAAGGCAGAAAATAAATGGGAATACAGAGTGTTTCAAAAGTCTCGATTCATTTTCGCGTTACTGATGTCTGGTGCATTTCTGTTGCAGATATTTTGAAATATGTTCTCTAAGGAAGAAAGAATCGCCATCGTATCCTTGAAACTTAGAGGACTTACGTATGTTCAGGTGCAAGAACGGTTCCAGGCACGTTTTCAGAAAGCCGCACCTACCCGAACAAACATTCGGCTGCTGCTTAACAAATTCCTTCGAACAGGCAGTATCCTCGATGAGCGACGATCAGGACGACCCACCACCCCTGAAGCAACTGTGCAACAATTGCGTGAAGCTGTGGAACGGAGTCCTCGTGCATCCACGCGTCGTCTCAGCAGAGAGTCAGAGGTTGCTCACACAACGCTGCGTTACAGGCTAAAGAAACGTGCATATCAAGTGCAAGTCGTACAGAAACTTGAGGCACAAGATTATGCAGCACGTGAGGCAATGTGTGATGACCTCCTACTCCAGGTGGAAGGTGAGAACCTGATGGATCACGTGTTGTTTAGTGATGAAGCCATCTTCCACACCTGTGGACATGTCAACAGACATAACAGTCGCATATGGGCAGACGAACAGCCGCATGCAACACAGGAATGGGAGCGGAACACTCCAAAGATTAACGTCTGGTTGACCAAAAACAAAGTTTATGGGCCCTTCATGTTCATGGAGAATACCATTACAGGAACAACATATCTGGACATGTTGCAACAGTTTCTTCAGCTCCAGTTGGAAGACGATGGGATCCTAGGATCTGTTGTGTTTCAACAAGATGGTGCACCTCCGCATTTTGCTCGCATTGTACGTGACTACCTTCATGAAGTGTTTCCAGGGCGCTGGATAGTACGGGGGTCCGTAAGGATGTGGGCTCCACGATCCCCGGACCTGACGCCATTAGACTTTTTTGCTTGGGGATTTATCAAGGCGGAGGTGTACAGGGTAAAAATCCAGAGCATCGAACACCTCAGACAGCGCATCTTCGCTGCTGTGGCACGCATTACGCCAGCCATGCTGGAGCGAGTCTTCAGGGCTACAGTTCAAAGATGGGGGTTGTGTCTAGACATGCAGGGGGAGCATGTTGAATTGTATTGATGTTTCTTTTAAACAATGTTAGAGACTGGTATATGTAGGTTTGATCCTTAATAAATGAGTGTATCAGTAAAATGAATCGAGACTTTTGAAACACCCTGTATAATGACACTGCATATCAACAATATGTAGACAAAATGGCATACGATTAAATTAAGAGGGAGAAGTTATATAGTATCCTGCTGTAGTTCAAAATTCCTAAAAAGTTAGTTAGGTGTCTAAATGGTACAAAGAGTAGGGTGCATAAAGGCAAATAGTTTTCGTATACTTTTGAAATTCACAATGGGATGTAATGAAACATGCCATCAAATCTTTAGAGGATGAAGAAGGCCTACAACTCAATGGTATTGATAAGCTGTTAGTTTATGCTGACTATTTAACTCATGCCCCTAATGGGAATCAATGACCAATCACATTTCAATGATTTTTTATTTACAACCTATCACAATCGTGTTTCTCCTCGAATTTATCAACCGAAGTTTATCATATTAAAGAAAGCTCCTTCTTTTTACACGCTTTATATTAGCTTGACCTGTATCTGTCTATCTATGTAACTGACCTATATCTATGTAACGGAATCTTTGAACACGATTTTAACCCACTTAAAAACATCGGATCGTCTTGAAACTTTGTATACTTGTAAAGGACCCATGACAGTACAATAATTTCATTTTTTTTCTAAAATCCTGGCCAGAATCATCAGAAAAAAATAACAAACCGGTATTATAGGTTGCAGACTTATCGACTTTTTAGTCATCGTTGCAAGAGCTCAGTTGGTAGAGCGGTGGACTGTAGTGGTATATAATTTCAGTAATCCATAGGTAGTGGTTCAAATCCGGCCTGGAGGATTTTTTAGAAGAATATTAAGCAATTGAATTTTCATGGGATTCCGTTTTATGATAATCAAATAAACTAAAAATTAAAATAAATAAATAATAGTTTAAAAAAACTAAAACAACACGCTTTATTAGAAAACCGAACTAAAAAATGAAAAATAATTTTAATTTGCAACACGCTTGGGATAAAATGAAACGGGTCAACAAAAAAATCATCTCCAACACATATAGAATAAAACTAGAGTTATCTACAAAAAAGGAATAATAATGTTACCATCAAAAGCGTGGGGTGCTTTTTATGTTTTCTTCTTAGAGACTTTACTTTTACCAATATCTCTTTATTATCAAATATGTTAATTGATATAGAGCACCCCACGCTTTTGATGGTAAAATTATTATTTTTTTGTACATAACTCTAGTTTTATTCTAGATGTGTTGGAGATGATTTTTTTGTTGACCCCTTTCATTTTATCCCAAGCGTGTTGGAATTTAAAACTATTTTTTATTTTTTAGTTCGGTTTTCTAATAAAGCGTGTTATTTTAGTCGTTTTAAACCATTATTTATTAACGTTTGAATAGGTCGTAGCATTATTTTGCAGTGACTGACTCTCTAAGAAATACGGCTACCAGATTGTATATATATATATATATATATATATATAGTGCATGAATGTCAGCAGAAAGCGCATGCGAGAGATAATATAAAACATTTGTAACAATTGATTATACCACAAAAAAGAAAATAAGCCACTGGTTGCACTTTCTTAAACGAATTATTTTCCAGGTAATGACGTTCCAGAAAAATAGAATTGTCATATTTACATCATACGACATCAGAAATGAATTAATATGCAGTTTGATGTGTTTCATTTTTTTCTCCATTAGAGTGCATTCTTACAATATTGTGTTCCTTTGGCAATAAATAATAGTATGATCTGGTTGCAGTGATAAACAAAACAAGCAGATGAAGCGTGCCAATCGTTTCTCATTTGTTTTCGAACATCGCCGTTTTCATTAAATATATAAATATTTTAAAATAACTTTAGTTAAATAATGATTTGTGAGTAAACAGCTTAATTTTATTCGTTAAATAGTCCTAACAAATGCCATTCTTGATTTCCAAATTCTCTAGATAAATTCATTCCTCACTTCGTGAGTCGTGAATTTATCGATAATTTGGAAATCACTCGTGGCATTACGTATGATGATGTAATACTATTACGCGATAGCGAGGAGATACTAAGGGCCAATATGCACACTCTATTGAGTAACGCTGGGAAATTGGGACTGGAAGTAAATATCAATAAGACTAAATATATGTTCACATAACTTATAGAGATTCATAACATAATGGAAATGGACAGTTAATGAAAAATTAAGAACGTTTAGAATTGGCTGAATTAAAATACCTAGGAACAATAATTCAAAATAGGAATGGGATGCGCAAAGAAATTAAACATAAGCCCAATTCTGGAAATGCATTGTGCAATACAGGGAATCCTGTCTTCTCAAAAAAAAGTTAAACTGAAAGTATATAAAACTGTTATTTTCCCAGTTATATTATATGGATGCGAAACATGGATTCTTACTATAAGGGAGGAGAAAAGATTACAAGTATTTGTGAATAAAGTTTTTAACTAACTAACTCACTAGCTCTATCTAACCCGTAGGATTATGGCGGCACGAACATAAGCTGTCCATACATCCCTATCCTGGGCTAATGTTTTCCAATCATCCCCTGTGTAAACTACTTCCCTCAAATCATGGATAATGTTATTTTCCCACCTCATTCTTGGTCTACCAACTGGTCGTTTTTCCTCTGGTTTTCCTACCAGAAGTTTCCACGCACCTCTTTCATCCCCATATGTGCCACATGTCCTGTCCATGGCTGCCTCCGAGACTTAACTGTTCTTATTATATCTGGCTTCCTATATATATCATGTAGCTCACTATTATGTAGTTTTCTCTATTCTTTAGGAAAATTATTGTACAAAAGAGAGATGAACAGACAGGCGAATGGAGAAGACTTCATAACAGTGAGCTGTATCATCTTTATAGGAAACTAGTTATATTAAGAACTGTGAGGTCACATAGACTGCGACATATGGCACGAATGGGGAATGAAAGAGGGGCATGGAAGTTGCATGGAGGATAACCAGAGGGAAAACTCTCAATTGGTAGACCAGTAATGAGGTGGGAGAATAACATTAGGCCTAACCATGATTTGAGGAAAGCAAATTATACAGGGGATGATTGGAAAACATTAGCTCAGGATAGGGATGAATGGAGAGCCAGTGAATTAGTTGTAATGAAGATTAGTTAAACTTTTGTATACAATTTTGAAAAAAATTAGCCGCGGACAATATGATAATATAATAATAGGATCATTTTAATTAAAAAATCTAATTTGTTCGTAATGTAACAGAGGCCTAATCCATGGGCAAATAGGAATCTCGCAGCATGAGTTACAGATCTCAGGGACATATGTTAATGATTGGCAGAACAGATAATTTGAATTAAAAAAATATTTTATTACTGTAATGTTTTTTTGTAGAATGCCGTCAGTTTGTCTTACGATAGTTTGAAGCACTATTTCCTGGCATCGACGGAATTGTAACAAATTGCGGCGGCTGGAAGTCGTATTTACCGTTACCCTGTGGCAAATGATAAATAAGCATCAGAAGAGTCTTTACCTAAACTTAACCTAAATTCTGTACCATTATGAATAATTCCCTTTAAAGAAAAAAGAGAGAATCGAACCTGGGGCCTCATGAGCTGTGGTTAGAATTTTTTTATAATGAGCGGCTGATCTGTCTAATTAATGTTGTAAATAAATAAATAAATACGTGACTACTCTATAAAAATAAGTGTACAATATGGGTTAGTGCCATCTCGTAGTTGTATGTTATAGAAGGAGAATTGATTTATTGCTATTAGAATCATTCTTCAAGATTTCTGGAATGACATTGCTTGAATAAAGTAGTCTATGTAATATAAGAATTATTATTTGCCAGTTTATAGTTTTACCCCTTAAATATACATTTTTTTAATTTTAACTACTATGGAGAAACTGTTCTGCGCATGTGCGATTAGTTACTTTCCGGAACGCTAGGGGAAGAAGGCTCAGTTGAGAACAGTCTGCCGCGGTGGTAGTGTTGTACTCCGTTTAGCATGATAACAGTTGACAGACGATCGTGCGCGTGAACTAACGTGTATAGCATGCATTGTTTATATTGCTTACTGGTGCGTGGTTGAGAGTGTGTTATGTGTTTGTGTTATTATTAGAGGATAAATCCACATTTGAATCATAAACCATGATTGGGCAAGGTAAGTCAGTATTACATTTATTTCATTCACCCTAAGTGTTCCATCCCCTTTGTATTGATATTATTTTCCATGAAATGAGGTACTGTAATGTGTACGATTTAGATGTTAGGGAACCCAATTTATAACAATGAACAGTTTTATAAATGGACATATGTACATGTAATTTATTATTGAATATGTAATGTAGAATTGTGCGAGTTTTTTATACGAACTATCCACGGCGTGTGCTTTAAAAGCCTGGTGGGCGGCAGGGGAACGATCAAGGGGTATATGGCCTCCACCTGCCCTTGCAGCGTGCAAACAGCAAGCAGATGTTTTCATTTGTTAGTACATCACAAAAAATCAACGTGGTACTGTTAAAAAAGTAAGCTACACTTGCTAGCACATTTAGTAAATTTCCCTCTGATGCTTTAAAGGGTTTGAGTGATATAACATTTTGAATTGTCAATTTTTCTATACGAGAGGAAAGAAAAATAGTACCTAAATACAATAAATACGAATTTGCTTTTATAAATTACTATATCCAAACAGAGATTTAAGATTAAATTGCTGTGATTAGCGGAATAATTGCAGTAAACAAATGTAATATAAACTAAATTTATTTATTATTATTGTTATTATTATAATTATTATTAACAATAGCAACAGAACGGTGCTAAGTTATGCTTATATGCTATTCAGGTTTGATATCCTAGAATCTGCGAGCATCGATAGGTTTAAATTCAATTAAAAAAATTGTACAAGATAATTTAGATTTTTAAAAAGCAGAACTTTTAGACTTGTGAATAATTGAACCCAACAGGATTGTTTTTGGCGAGGTACGAATTTTGAGCACGCTTTTTTCTCTGGGCGGTGTCTACCCTTGCGCTGGCTTTCTGTACCCTTGCCATGATAATCGATGCCTCGTCACCAACCCCGCCTCGCCGGGGTGTGACGTCACGGAGCGGTCGGGTGCCGCATGCAGCCCCTGCCGAAGCCCCCGGTGCAGTAAGGGTGGGGTCGACGCTGAGGCTGCTTGTCCCCGGTTCACTTCTCATTCACAAAATCCGTGTGGGCGTCTTTGCTCCCCACCTACTAAACCAATGTAGACGATCGTCTTAGACTAATAAAAAATAAAATCCATACAGTTATTAATTTATAATACAGTATATTTAATGTTATCGTTAAAGCACAGAATATTTTCTCTCAAATCGCGTCGAAATTGATACTACATAAAATTATAACAAATAACGGATTTCTTTGCCTAAAATGTTCGGAAAATACAAGTATTATTCTTCTTTTACTTTGTTATTTCACATCTTCTCCTTGATCTTATCTCTCTTGGTCTATAGTTCTATACTCAAAAGTGATACTCATTCATCTATCTAGATCTATTCTTCCCATCTGCTATCCCCATCGCTCTCTGGAATATATATATATATATATATATATGCCAGGAGTTCACCTACATAAATAAAAACAAACACAAATAATTATCTGAGGAATATATATATATATATATATATATATATATATATATATATACACACACATTTATATTGCCAGTACTAATAAAATTCATATCAAACTCCGTAGAGGTGAATAGTCATAAAATAAAAACTTAAAATATGTACCTTTTGGTAGGTGCCGTCGCCATCAACTGTGATAATATATTTAAAATGTTATCTGGAGGTCTTCCGGAAGTTAACTTCCATCATCGGCAGAATGAGTATCTGCTACTAGTTGTTGTTTACGACGATGTAGAATCAAAGTGATAGTAGTAGGAATTGACTTGTTTTTGACGATCTCGTAAAGAGCGATTTCATGAAAATGTCATACCGAGGTGAACATTTTGAAATTGACGCAGGAATAATTTTATTAACATAATATATATCTTTAAGGATCAAAATTTCTGATTCTATAAGATGTTTCAAATGTGCATTATTTTAATCTAACATTAGTGGTAGAACTTGTCATATTGCAAACCTGCAAAAACACGCAAAATTTTACAAATTTCTTGTTTAATGATTTGGACGTATTAATTAGTTTTATTTCACAAACTCTTATGCTAAACCATACTTTGGTCCTCTCTAGTCGTAAATGTAATAATATTAATTGCAGTCGAATGTTCTATTTACCTTAAATGTGTTTTATAATTGTTAACTGTAAGCTATAGTCAGCCAGTCGCGGAAAACGTATAAAAATTACTGCACACAACATAATAATTAATCGATTAAAATTTCATCTTGGATTCTACGTTATCGGTACACAACTAACAAAAACGTATCGATGACATTTTCTTGTAAAGTCATTATTTTTCCCGTTAGAGTCCCGTGACTGACTGACTTTTTGTCTTCTCATTTATAATGCTAATACGCATGGCGCATCAGTTGCTTGCTGCACTCCACTGAGGATTAACAAACATGATTTAGGAAATCTGGTAGACTGTTCGGCTCAGCTGTTCCATAAAATAATTACTGACCCGTTTTCTGTGTCAATTTGAGCTTAAAGGCAGTCAGCGGAAGCATTTGAATATATTCAGGAAAATGTTGCAGTAAACGAAGCAGCCACACTTGTTGATTTCTCAGAAAATTATACCTACAAAGAACAAAATGAGATCCAGGCAGTTCATTGGAAGAATTGGCATATCTCAATATTATTGCTGTTGCCTAGTTTAGGTGGAAGGTGACAGAGAAGTTCAGAAGAAATACTTTTTTCTAGTGTCAGGTTATGTTTCACATAGCAAGTGTGCTATAGATGTTTGCTACAGAAAAGTGTTTTCTGAACTATAGGGATTTCTTCCAAAACTTGAGGTGATAAAATTTTTCAGTTGGAGCAGCAGGTAATAGAAATAGGCCTATACATTTAGCAATGTGACACTGCTTACTTGCGTATTTGAATTTTGACATAAAATGGAGCTTCTTTGAATCATACTAAGAAAGTGGGCTATAGATGCGATTGGCGGCCAAGTAAAAAGGATGGCACGGATGTACGAAAAATCGGGAAAGAAGATACAAAATTGTGCAGGATTATGTAATGTGAGCTGTAAAACCAACCAAATAACGTTCAGGAGGAGTCACAAAATAATATAGAAGAAGGAAAGAAATTTTTAGGAAAACAATTTGAATATCTTGCAGCTATCACGAATTTATTGAGTACACAACGTTAAAGCGTTGGATCCGTATGTTATAGAGTATGCACAACTATTAAACAAACAATCAGCGCAACAAATTAGTAAGTTCGTGTGTTAAAAAAAACTGAATGGCGCGACAGGCCCTGAAAGCCCTTGGCTGCTATCTCCACAGAGGTGGACAATCATCTAACCAATATGTGGTCAGCATATCGGATACTCCAGTTATGGCTGGTTTTGTCGACCGCAACCGCTAAATATTGTAGCTGCCCAAATTCTTCATGATTCTGGGCGGGCACCAGTCCCATTAAGGTCGAAATTCCATGAGAAAATTTGTTCTCATGGGGACTCGAACTAGTGCTCTCCAATGAGACATCTTGACTCCAACCATTCAGTTACAGCGTGGGACTTCATGCGTGACAGGAAACATTATTTTTATTAATGGATCAATTCAAGTCAACATAGCGGCGAATACTAGGGAGTGAAATAGCTGCATAAGAAATCTGATACATCGATGTTATGAAGTGAATCACCAGTGTCGGGCTAATTAGGGTTTTGTGTTGATGGTTGTTTAAAAATAGAATTCACTACTACGTCAGCAATTGGACAGCTTGCGATTTATAATAATTTGTTTTGAAAGTACATGCACGCTGATAAATAACTAACTTATAAGAATGTGTATCTCATCATCATCATAGTACATTCACGAATTTAGGCCATTTGTTGACCTGTTTTTACCTCAAGAGAAACACCATCCAGAAGTCTTTTGAGTGAACGTCCTGGCCTTCTTCTTCCTGCAGGTTGATATCTTAACATTTGTTTGGGTATCTTGTGATCTTCCATTCGATGAACATGTTGCATCCATCTTGACTTGTAATCATAAATTTTGTTTTCTAAAGGTTCCATGTGTAATTCTTCTAAGATGTTTTCATTTTTTTTTTGTGATCTAGTAGTGTGTATCCTGCAGTCCTCCGAAGGTATCTAATTTCAGCAGATCTAAGTCTCTGTATATCCTTCTGTTTCAAAGTCCATACTTCGCTACCATACAAAAGAAGTGGAAGAGACAGTATTTTATACACTTTTAGTCTTGAATGTTTTTGGACTAACTGTGGCTTGAAGATAGAATTTATTAACCCTAAAATTCTTAAAATTTAGATATTTTTGCATTTACATCCTTTTCTTCTTCATATGAGATATTGCATCCTAGATATGTAAAATTATTCACCTGCTCCAAAATGTTATTGTCAATCTTTATGTATCTAGAAATCAAAAATATTAAATCCTGCATCACGTGAATTGTAATCAGTTATACTATATATATATATATACAATATTATAGTAGGTATATTTAACAATGTCCCGCGCCGTAGCCGAGTGGTTAAGGCAGGAAGCCTTGGCGCAGAGCTACGGGACTTGCGCTGGTTCGAGTCTCCATGGGGGAAGAAATTTTCTCATGGTATTTCGGCCAGTATGGGACCGGTGCCCACTCAGCATCGTGAGGCATTTGGGTAGCTACAATAAGTAGCGGCTCCAGGTTGAGAAAACCAGCTATAACGGCTGGGGGACTCGACATGCTGACCACATGTCACCCCAACACTGGCTGATGATCATCTACCTCTGTGATTGACACATGTGGATATTAGGCCAGCAGCCGGCTGGTAGGCTAAGGGCCTGTCGCGCCAGGAGTTTATATTTAACAATAGAGAAGACACTTTGTTATTAAATATTTAATATTTGTGTTATTTTATATAATTTGAAATGGCACATGGTAAGCAAGTTAATTTACCTATGTTATTGATTTAAATTAATATTTATTTTACAGCAAAATTAAAATATTTTCATAGAATTGATAAAGCATTTGCAGTTCTTTATTAATCCCTGAATTTTTATTGTCGGTGAACTTCATAGTGATTGGTGACACATGAAGTTAAAAAGTCAATTTGTCATTTCTGCCGTTTAAAAAGGCAAAACACCTTGTTGAATAACTTCAAAATCAGAAAATCAAAACTAAGGCTTAAGGATTTTTGTCAAGCTAACCACATTATTTCTTTCTCTATGTACTAGTCAGTGACAGCAACCATATTAGTCGTCTATGGTTAATCGGAGCTTTACTACCACGGATTATTTGCTGATATGATCGCACAAAAATGCATTCTCTTATCCTGCTATTCAAAATTATACGTACCTCTACACCAAGATATGTATCTTCTCGTTTCCATCTCCTATCCTACAATCACAATTTGAGTTCATGATCGGACCAGAACCTCCCTTTATTCTAATTCGTGTACCGTATCCACTGGTAGACTCTGAAACTGGTTACCACAAGATATCAGGCACCGCCGGATTTAGATTTCTTTAAAAGAAATTTTGGTTTATTACATGGTAACTGACGTAACAGTTGCAAGAAAATAAAACATTTTACTTTTAAGCCTTCAGATAATAAGACACTATTTTTTTTCTTCAAAACATTTATAATAGCCTATATTATAGGCCTATAGGTTTAAATCTCTTTAACAAAAAATATGGAGTTTCCATCTTTAATAATTGAACTTAAAAATGTACGGTTTTATGTCGGTAACTGACGTAACTGTAGAATGACATTTTTACAGAGTGATAGCAAAATATTCTCTTTGAAGTTTCCAATTTAATTTCAACAAGCAGTTGTGAATGGAGTATAGGCCTATATAGGGTGAGTTATAAAATAGGCCTACATGTTTTGAGTTTTAATATCCTAATAAATTTTAGTCACTGTACAAAATGAAGGTAAACGACGTCACAAATTACGCCATTGCGTGGTTTAAGAGTTTTACTTAAAATAAATATTTGTTACGGATGAGTTTGTTCATATTCTACAATATTTTGGGATATAGACACTTGAAACATGTTTTTAATAGTATATACACCACTTTGAGAAGCAGAGATGAAGCTGTAATTTTCATGTGTTTTATCAAATGTTACGTGCATTTCACCTTTAAGTCAATTTATTTTGTAATTGGTCTTTCAGTGGATTAATTGATGGGTTATGCTTTTTTTGGTCCACCGCTGTGTTCTCGAGGTTGCGTGCTGCCTCATGCAGTGGGCCCAGGTTCGATCCTCGGTCAGGGCAGCTTTTCTGGGGTTTTTTTCTCACCTGCAAGACAAATGTCAGGAAAACGTTAAGGCCCAAACGGTCCCCGAAATCATATGGCCATCATTATCATCATCATTCTTATCATTATCATCGTCATCATCATCCTTCACCGGTGTGGAAAGCAACGGGAAGCTACCACTATTCCCTAGTAAAGCTGCAAGCATAGCATGAAAAAGCTATGATTGCAGTGAAGGACCTGCCTTCTGGCAGAATTACTATGGATGGATGATTTTTTGCTTCTCTAATAACCCATAGCCGAGTGGTTAAGGCCAAGAAGTCTTGGCGCAGAGCTAAGGGACTTGCGCTAGTTCGAGTCTCCATTGGGAAGAAATTTTTCTCATGGAATTTCGGCCAGTAAGGGACCGGTGCTCACCCAGCATCGTGAGGAATTTGGGTAGCTACAATAAGTAGCGGCTCCAGATTGAGAAGACCAGCTATAACGGCTGGGGGACCCGACATGCTGTCCATATGTCGCCTACATTGGCTAGATGATCGTCTACCTCTGTGATTAACACCTGTGGACGTGAGGCCAGCAGCCGGATGGTAGGCCAAGGGCCTTCTAGGCCTGTCGCGAGTTTTTTAATAACATTGTTTTGAGTCATAATTTTAGTTTTATTGTATAAATATGTACTTAAAATTGTATATGTTATGATCCAGTGTAGTATTTTCTGTATTTATTATTTTTCACTGGTTGAGTGGAAGAAAAGGTCTCATGACCTTAACTCTGCCAGTTTAAATAAATAAATAAAATTATTATTATTGTTATTATTATTATTATTATTATTATTATTATTATTATTATTATTATTATTATTATTATTATTATAACACCTACTACTGGTTTGGTCACGATGTTTGAACCCGGGGTCTTCCGAATATTTACCTGAAACACTACTGACGGAAACAAATCGTGTAATTTTAGGCATATCGAATTCCGAAATAATTTAACTATTAAGGTTGTACGTATGAAAATTATAATTAAAGTAAATAATTCTCTCTCCTCCATGGCGCGACAAGGCTACCAACTGGCTGCTGGTCTCACATCCACATGTGTTAATCATAGAGGTGGTCAATCATCCAGGTGAAATGTTGTCAGTATGTTGGATTCCCTAGCCGTCACTGCTGGTCTTCCTAGCCTGAAGCCACTACTTATTGTTGCTACTCTATTCCTCACGATGCTGGCTGGGCACCAGTTTCAAACTGGTCAAAATTCCATAAGAAACGTTCTTCCCCCTTTGGGGACTTAAAACCAGCGCAATCCTATATATCTGCACGAAGACACCATGCCTTAAACCGTTCGGGCTGCGTAGCCTGACAAGTAAATAACATTATACTGTATATTATATTCCATTCCATAGAAATTCTGCCCGAGGATAGATCTTTCACTGCAATCATAGCATTTTCATGCTATGCTTTGCAGCTTTGCTAGGGAATTATAGGTGTGGTAGCTTCCCGTTGCTTTCCACACCGGTGAAGGATGCTGAAAATGATAAGGATGATGATGGTGACCGGATGGTTTTCGGGGACAGGTTGGGCCCTAAGCTTCCTGACATTTGTCTTACAGATGAGGGAAAACCCCGATAAAACCTCTTCCAGAAGCCTGCCCCGACCGGGAATCCAACCCGGGGTATTTTCTCTTTTACTTCTGCCACAAATTTAATTCAACCATTTCTCCAAACTCATCTCATACATTTAATTCCATTTCGTTCATCCGCTCCTGTGACGGTGCGTCACGCGTGGTCGGCTGGCACCCTTGTCATTCACAGACCTCTAAAATATAGGGGCTTCATCTCATCTAATCCTTCGACTCAATAGTGAGGTGAACATAAAGTTGAAGATTATTAGTATAACTTATTATTAAAACTGTAGCGGCTGCCACTTTTTGGTAACTGATATCGTCACATAATCATTTAAGAAAAGTATTCATTATAATCATAAGTAATGCCACGAGTGATTTCCAAATTATCGATAAATTCACGACTCACGAAGTGAGTGAATTTATGTAGAGAATTTGGAAATCAAGAGTGGCATTTGTTAGGACTATTTAACGAATAAAATTAAGCTGTTTACTCATAAATCATTATTTAACTATAGTTATTTTAAAATATGTATATATTTACCCTCTTACTAATAATCCATATATAACTTTTATACAAGGTTTATGCACATCTCAGTTGAAAATTCTTACTAATAAACACTGTATTAGCTGTTCACTGTATAAGAGGTGTACAACTTTAGATGGGAATCGTTATACATGCCTCCAGCCTTGTTTAAGGATTGTATAACTAGACAAAATGTCGGACTTCAGGATCAACTGATTGTTTTCTTATGATATTGATGAAAGTTTCCTTAAATTTAACGCAAAATGCAACACTTCAACGACTGTTTGATGGATGCACAGGACATAAATAATATTAATAAAGCTCTGGGTAGGAAAATGAAGGCATCATAAAATGCCTTTTGTCACACTCATTCTCGAGCAGGCCATAGGTTATATTGTTATATAGCTCCGGCGCAACGTTTATTAGTAAGAAAATTATACATGATCTACATAAGGCTTATACATTGTATAACTAAACAACTGATAAAAGCCTGTATAAGAGATTTTTATTAGTAAGACTGTTAATGTAAACGGCGATGTTTGAAAACAAATGAGGAACGATTGGCACGCTTCATTTGCTTCTTTTGTTCATCACTGCAACAAGATCATAATATTATTTATTGCCAAACGATCGCAATGTTGTAAGAATGCACCCTAGTGGAGAAATTTATAACCAACGTTATATATATTAATTAATTTCTGATATCCTATGATGTAAATATGCCAATTATATTTTTCTGCAACGTCATTTCCTGGAAAATAATTCGTTTAAGAAAGTGCAGCCAGTGGCTTCTTTTCTTTTTTGTGGTATAATCAATTGTTACAAATGTTTTTATATTTTCTCTCGCATGCGCTTTCTGCTGACATTCATGCACTATATATACAATCTGGTAGCGTATTTCTTAGAGAGTCAGTCAGTGCAAAATAATGCTATGACCTATTTAGAATTTTAAAAAGGAGGTGCTTTCTTTATTATGATAAACGTTAGTTGGTAAATTCTAGGCGAAACACGACTGTGATTGGTTGTAAATAAAAAATCATTGAAATGTGTTTGGTCATTGACTCCCATTTGGGACATAAGTTAAATAGTCAACGTAACCAGACCATTAGGAGTTGGTGTTAGTCTCAAGTTAGCATTTGAAAATCGTTCTTGCGGTCGCATTTTTTTCTTATTCACAATGCAATTCAATATATGTCATTAATATAAAATGAGAAAGGCATTCAGCGAAATCAGGCAAATTTTATATTATTTTTTTTTTCCTTGCAACTGAATGTAATATTTGAATAAGAAAAATAAAATTGAATTCGTTAATTAGCAAAATCGGACATTTAGGAGCGGACGCTAATATGATAGATGAAATTTGATGGGGAACATTTTTAGCGCTCTAGGTGCCTCTATTTTTATTTTCTCGCAGCGAAACTTGATGTAACACTTAATTATCAAAATATAGACTCTGAAACTCAATACGCGACTTCTCTACTCTAGCGCTCTGTAACAAACTTCAGAAATTCGTCTTTCTCAGGAATTGGATTCATTTATGCAGCAGCTCCTATATAATGGACTTGTTCTGTATTTACAAGCATTTGTTAAGTTTACCAGTTTTTTTATTATATGTTTATTCAATTGTATGCAAAGAGTTTACTAGAGTAGGGTCAAGGCTGATGCGTGGCGGGTGGTCTTTACAAACATACAGAAATAAACGTAAAACACATGTGTCCTAGTCCCTCTCTCGTTCGCCTGTTTATCACTTATTCTCTAATCATAAGCAGCTTTCAGTTAATTATTTTTATAGACCTAATTTTGAAGTATTGTAGTAGGAGCATAAATGGCAGGGGAATCGTTATTGATCCTGATCCAGAGTACCGATTCGATTCTGTCATACTTACTTACTCACTGGCACTATCGAACCCGTAGGTTCATGGCCGCGCGGACATAAGCTCTCCATACATCCCTATCCTGAGCTAATCCTTTCCAATCATTCCCTGTATAATCTACTTCCCTCAAATCATAGTTAATGTTATTCTCCCACCTCATTCTTGGTCTACCAACTGGGCGTTTTCCCTCTGGCTTTCCTACAAGAAGCTTTCATGCAAGTCTTTCATTCCCCATACGTGCAACATGTCCTGCCCATCGCAGTCTACGAGACTTGACTGTTCTTATTATATCTGACTTCCTATAAAGACCATGTAGTTCATTGTTATGTAATATTCTCCATTCACCTGTCTGCTCATCTCTCTTTGGTCCAAACATTTTCCTAAGTACTTTATTCTCAAATACTTGTAATGTCCTTTCCTCCCTTAAAGTAAGTGTCCATGTTTCGCAGTCATATAACATAACTGGTAGAATAATAGTTTTATATATTTTCAGTTTAACGTTGTTTGAAAGGAGTTGGGATATCAAGAGTCTCTGCAATGCATAATAGCACGCATTTCCATAATTGAGCCTATGTTTAATTTCTTTGTGCATCTCATTCCTATTTGTGATTATTATTCCTAGGTATTTGAATTCAGCCACTTCCTCAAAATTTCCCTCATTTGTCATTTGCATTATATAATGCATTTCTACGTGTGATCATATATTTAGTTTTATTGATATTTACTTCCAGTCCTAATTTCTTAGTGTTACTCAATAGTGTGTGCGTGTTGGCCGTTAGTATCTCTTCGCTGTCGCCCAATAGTACTGCATCATCAGCATAAACTAACAGCTTATTAATGCCATTGAGTTGTATGCCTTCCTCATTCTCTAAAGATTTAATGGCATGCTCTAGTACAAAATTAAATAGTAGAGGAGATAGTGCATCTCCTTGCTTCAACCCATTCTGGATTTCAAAAGTGTCCGAAAACTGTTTGCCTACACGCACCCTACTCTTTGTGCCATAGATCATCGATTTAAGAAAAAAATGTCCTTAACTGTATGTCGCGCGTGTTAATGAAGTCCAGGTTGAGGAAAGCAGCTATAACAGCTCTATGATTAACACGTGTGTGAGACTGGTTCAGTCGCGCAATGCAGTTTTAAGTTTTTAATGACAAAGTAGGTATTTTTAACTTGTGGAACAATGTCCTGTTCCTTGTTAACTGCCTCCATGACGGTAAGTTCGTATTAATCCTTGATATACGGGGTGTTTCAGTATAAGTACTGCAGACTTCTGGGAGTTGTAGAGGGGACTTAGTAAAGTTTTGATAAGGAACCCATGTCCGGAAACATACCATTTCGATGTAAAATAGGTTTGAAGATCGAAACACAATGGGCTCATATCGTGTGTCTTGTGTTTCACAATAAGTGTTACAGACTTCTAGGGGTTGTACAAGTAGAGAAGTCGCGTATTGAGTTTCAGAGTCTATATTTTGATAATTAAGTGTTACATCAAGTTTCGCTGCGAGAAAATAAAAATAGAGGCACCTGATTTTCTTGCACGAATTCTGGCGGCAGCAGAAATTATTGAGCATACACCCGGTCTTGTGGGGCGTGTGTATGAAAACATCGTCGCACGTACACTTTGTGCAACGAACAACAGAGTCGCCACATGGAACCACACTTGTACAACCCCTAGAAGTCTGTAACACTTATTGTGAAACACAAGACACACGATATGAGCCCATTGTGTTTCGATCTTCAAACCTATTTTACATCGAAATGGTTTGTTTCCGGACATGGGTTTCCTATCAAAACTTTATCTATTAAGTCCCCTCTACAAACCCTAGAAGTCTGTAATATTTATTCTGAAACACTCTATATATTATCCCGCGCAGTAGCCGAGCAGTTAAAGGCATAATGCCTTGGTGCAAGAAACATATACATCCATCCATAGTAATTCTACCCGAAGGCAGGTCCTTCACTGCAATCATAGCATTTTCATGCTATGCTTGCAGCTTTACTAGGGAATTGTAGGTGTGGTAGCTTCCCGTTGCTTTCCACACCGGTGAAGGATGATGATTATGATGATGACCATATGATTTCGGGGACCGTTTGGGCCTTAAAGTTTTCCTGACATTTGTCTTACAGGTGAGGAAAACCCCGATAAAAACCTCACCCAGAAAAACTGCCCCGACCGGGGATCGAACCCGGGCCCGGGCGTGACGAGGCAGCACGCTACCTCGAGACCACAGCGGTGGACAAGAAACATGTAAAAGTAAATATTCAACTGAGAATAAGAAAGAAAGAAAAAAAAAACATTATTTCATAATTGAAAGAGCACATTTTTTTTTCTCGGTTATGATTTCCGGATGAAATGCCAGTAGTTGAAATAATGTTCACATATGAATTGCGTAATTTAAGCAACTGCTGATGTTTGTATAAAAATCAAAATTTGCAAGATTGGTAGGAATCCTGTACGAGGCAGTTCGATTTCCGCTTTTGTCTGATGCAGGTGTATACAAGACCAACATATTCACAAGGTAGACTTTATGGCAAGGTCACTTGTATTGACAAAACCACCTGCCTTTCCCGTTTATTCATCCGGATTCCTTACTCTAACTAGATTTTGTTAAAATGCCACTCCACGTACCCAAGAATAACACTGCTCTGCATTTTAAAACTATTTTTTTAAATATGATAGGTGATTCTAAACGGATTTTTTGTGCTGAATTCGAAAATTATTTCCATTTTCTCCCATTACGTCAGGTTTTCAAAATATCCATGAATAACTAGAAATGAAATTATAGCTTTGTAAAACGTAATAAAAATTACTTTCAACAAGAATTTTGTTTGAAAAACTAAGCCAGAATTTATTTGCCACTAATTGATTATTACTTACTAATAATAATTAATAATTATAAGCTTTCCAGGCATACTTCACTTTTCGACTCATGGTATTCTCGAACCGACTGTCCATCATCTGTTTTCGAATTTGTGGGCCAACGATTACAACAGCTTAATTTTTCATAGGATAATGAAGGAAATGTAGCGCAAAGGTATTTAAAGCACTCACTGTCTTTATCTAGAGTTTTCACAAATTATTTCATTGAACCTAATTTTACTTGGAGATGTGGCAACAATACTTTTGAGGTATCAATTAGAGGTTCACTTTTTATATTTTTTTGCCCGGTATTAAATTAGTCGTACGTGGCCACTGTTCCCTTTCCCAGTGTTACGACCTAGCTCTGCTATCTCATTCACACACCAAACAAGGGTAGTTTGTCAAACCAGCTTGCTGACCAACTAATAGTCCAATAATCCTGAAATCTCCACAGACTAGCATAGATGGTTTTCGTATTGCAGTTTGTGTAACAAAAACTTTTCATTTTCATATTTTGTCTCCTTTAAAACAAAGGAGTGGCCCACAGGAATGGAAGGATGAATGTTTCCATTATGAAGCAAAACACGTTTAAGACCTTTTTGAGAAGAATCTATCAAGAATCTCCACTCTTTGGAATTATAGTTTATGTTATAAAAGTTTAAGACAGCAGGGATGTCTTGGCAATACACTAAATTTTCTTCTTCAGCAAAAAAAGGGACAAATTCCTTTTTACAATGCCTGTAATAGGAAAAATTTGTACTCTCAGCCAAACTTTCTTTTCTTTTAACCTAGAGCCTAATAGTTCTGCTGATTCTTTAGGCAAATTTAAATCCCTCACTAAATCATTAAGCTCACTTTCATTAAAACATATATCATGATCTGATTTATATGGTTCATCATCCACTGCAGATTCAGTGATTCAGGGTGTAAGGGAATCAGAATATCAGGACCATGAGGTACGGGCTGAATAGCAGAGGGAAAGTTAGAATACACAATATCTTTCTTGTTTTTAGCATTAGCCTATATCCTGCTACCTTAACTGTGCAAAAATAACAATCGTCTCCATGATTTGTAAGGTTCCTTCCAAATCATAGGGATATCAAAGGGCAATGACTTCTTTTTTTTTTTTTTCCAATTCCTCGACTCTGCAACACACTTTGTGAGAGCATCACGATTTTCCTGGTCTCCTAACTTAATGTTAATTATGAAATATTGAAATAAAATTTTCTATACAAAATCACTTATATTCTTTGTTTTACTAACGTATATGACCCACATATATAGCAAAACATATTTGGATAATTTACACAACCACACATTTTTGTACGGACCTAGGGCGGATATAGTTAGTAGATTTTAATAAATATAAACATAATTTAAAATATAAACGTAATAATAGTTATATTATTTCACATTTTAAGTAATAAAGTTGAAATTATAAACTGTTGGGCCTCTCTAACAAATGATAAGCACACTGTAATATTACTACAGTACGTACATTAGGAAACATATTCAAAACATAACATTTTGAATTGTAAAAAAATTCTGAAAACGGATTTCATTTTTTGCAATCAGTGTGAAATTGCGATTGAGAAATGCTCATTTATTAAAAACAAAATCCATGCAGAACGGTGAAACCATTGAATATTTTAGACCATCAATTAAATAGTGATGTTTTCAATATGCTAATTATGTAGTTTACAGGTTAATGCCGGTGCACTTCAAAGAAAGAGATTTTATACATTTTCCGTGTTACTGGATTTTTTTTCTTTTCCTGTCTATTTTAGGATTTATATATCTGTGTCCATAGGGCTAGATTCTTATCTGAATCACATTAATTTTTGTGGTGTGTGATCAGCTCACTGTACACATTGAAGTAGCTTTATGGATATGTGGAAAGTCATTTACAAGCCTTCATTTGCGTTAACATCTATGTAAAATAAAATGAATAAATACATGCATACAACCTTACTTCAGATTCATTGTATTACCCATCATTCTTTATCCAATGAATAAGATGAAATCTACTGTACGGTGATACGTAGTCTATTATGGTGTTCCTGGTTCGATACACATCAACATTTCATACACATGACTCGTACCGCCAATTATTTGGGCCGAACCCAAGGCCTCGAGGAGGGAATACAATTCTCCATTCGGCCTTATTCTGCACTATGTTAACACACACCCTCGGAGTCATGAGGAACTAAATCAGTGTTTCCATTGGATCAGCAGAATTACATATTTTAGATCGCAACCATATTTTATAAACACCTGTGGTTTGCTAATCCAGGCATTTTTACCTTACACGAGATAGGTGAAAGGTGATATGGAATTAAAGAATGAAGAAGAATTGACATGATGGAAGAGGGAAGAGGAGTGCGGAATGCTGGTGAGATGACATTCAGGAAAATCCGAAAACTGCCGGTATGGCCATCAATACCCATCCCAGAATCACCACGATTCGACAAGAGATCCCAGTAGGGACAGTTGTGCGAGCTAGCTGTGGGTCTAACCTGATAGGCTTTCATACTTCACAAATACAAAAATTCTGCTTTCTCTTGGAACCTATTCGTCTGACGATAGTACACTTTTTTTAACATCCAGAGGTCAACAAAGATAAATACTTAGAACTTATAATAACAGTTACATCCAAACAAATGTTAAGATATTAACCTGCAGGAAGAAGAAGACCAGGACGTCCACTCAAAAGACTTTTGGATGGTGTTTCTCTTGAGGCCGAAACAGGTCAACAAATGGCCTAAATTCGTGAATGTAGGGGAGACACGGGTAATTTGGCAGTATGGGTAATTTGGCACTATTTTATTGTGAAATTATTTCCAACATATCTTAACTTATTTTACGTAGTTTTAGTGATTGCCACTAGATGTCAAGAACGCTTGGATCTGTGTGATTTTTTTGGGAACTATTTGAGAACTCTCTACCGGGATAGAGACAATCTACATTACAATTTGAGGTGTCTAGAGAGTTGTAGTAAGACTGTTTGTCGTTGGTAGCAAAGTTTTCTTTTTCGCTGTACTGGAAGGTGTTATTTTAGTGTGCAATATTTCAAGTTGTACAGGAAACTCCACTGAATCAGGTAAGTTAAAACAAGTTTTCATTGTTGTCAATTGTTGGAGAGTAAAATCTTAGATTCTGAGGTGGTTTTCTTAGCATTTCTTGGTTGATTATTGTACTTTGAGGAACCAATGGAAAGCAAATACCGTCACTTCCTGCCACCTGACGTTAAAAACAGACATTATCTCCACATTTTTACACTCGGATATTAATCTACAGAGTTTACTTTCAATTGTTGTACTTGGTATGTTGCAGATATGCCAGGGGAAAGGGGTAAATATGCCAAGTACTCCAGGGATGATTTAAAAAAAATCAGTAGAAAAAGTATTGAAGGAAGGCTGGCCCGTTTACAAAGCTTCCAAAGAGTTTAATGTCCCTTTCAGTACTCTGAAGAGATATTTTAGTACTTCGTCAGGACCCAATGACATTCCGGATGTGAAAATGGGACGACCTATTGATCTGAGTGTCGACGAAGATCAGAATGTAGTGGGTTATATTTGCAAAATGCAGGGACTAGGATTTGGGTTGACGGCTACTGAAGTACGAAAGCAAGCTTTCAACATCGTGACCACTAGTGATCGAAATAATCTGTTCAACCTTGAGTAAGGCTTAGCTGGATAGGACTGGTGGTACTCATTTCGTAATCGTTACGGATTTGCAATGAGGTTTCCCGAAAATCTATCCGTTAACAGAACTGCAGCAACAAATAGAATCTTTATTGATGAGTTTTACGACAAGCTCTACTCCTCAATGGGGGAAACACAATCTGTTCGATAAGCCGAATCGTATTTGGAACCTGGACGAAGCTGGCTTCTCTTATGTGACAAAGCCTGGAAAAATTGTGTGCCCGAAAGGTCTGAAACGTGTGTATCAGCAGGCTCCGGCAGAACGAGATGAAACTACCACGCTTCTGCTAACTGCCAATGCTAGTGGCCAAGCAGGGCCTTACATGAGAATTTTGAAGGACCAGAGACTGAGCAACGAATTGAAAGCCAATGCCCCAGCCAATTCAATGGTCTGTGTCAAAAAATGACTGGATTCATTCAGAACTTTTCCTTCAGTTCCTGAAATATTTTGTAGAATCTATTCCCGCTGCCAGACCTGCAATCCTTATTACGGACTCCTATGCAAGCCACGTATCCATGGAAGTCCGGAAATTCAGGGAGGAGAATGGCTTGATTTTTGTAACTTATCCTGCACACGACTCACTTGCAGCAGCCTCTTAACATCTGTGTATTCGGCCCATGAAAGCAGCATGGAGGAAGCAGGTGAAGGTGTTCATGAAGAAACATGGATGAAAGCCCAAGAGAAATGATTTTTATGAACTGTTTCTAGCTGCGTTTGATGATGCAATCTCAGTAAAGAACATCAAAAGTGAGTTTCGTACCACAGGAATTTATCCATTCAACAAAAATGCTTTGCCAGATCAAACATACGAAGCAGGGTTGCTCCACAATGATACAAGGGATCTCCAAGATGAGGTTTTCCCCATGTCTCAACCCTTTCAATGTGTTGGACAGAGGCAGTCAGCTGCAGAAAATTGTCGTGTATTTGATTCTGCAACACCTGGGCCATCCACCAGTAATTCTGAACAAATTGCGATGGCCGAACCTCATGATCCATCACCTGAACCTCAAGATCCAGTACCTAAACTCAAGGTCCGATTCCCGTACTTCGGGATCCGGTACCTGAACCTGAGCAAACAGTGTCTAATCCTAAGCGAAAAAGACGACTGCATTTCACTGAGAAAAAGTCGATCGAAAACAGCAACTCAGACTCTTGCGGAACATGTGGCGGCTTTTTCTCAAATGAAAAGAGCGGGAAAACCTAGATTCAGTGCCTAAACTGTCAGAAATGGTACCATGAACAGTGCGAAGGCATGAGACGGTACAGAAAAAATTTCAAGTGCAATGAGTGTAAATTACAAAATTAATTACAACAAACAAACCTTTTAACACAATATTGCCAAATTAAACTTATAGTATTGCCAAATTATACTTAACTATTGCCAAATTATACTTATATTCAGTGATGGGATAAAATGCATTTTATAATGTTTTTAAAAAAGATGATGCGGTCAAATTTGCACATTTTTATTGATTAGATCCTGACATATATTTTACAGTAATTGCGACCGAATTTCGATAATAATAAGTTACCTAAAATCAACAAAATGTGAAAATTATTGCCAAATTACCCTTGTCTCCCCTACTATGATGATGATGCCTTGCAGCTTCTCAGGTAGAAACGATGTGTTGAGCCAAGGCCCTTTTAACTAGAGGATACTGTAGTCTCTCATTTAAACTACATTTAATACAACTCCTGACTTGGTTGATTCGATAACTCTCACAGCCTACCGTCCGCGCCCGTTCTGCCTCACTCCACTCCACTCCGCTTTATTCAAGCAGAGAGTCCATCTGCTTCGTACAGTGAGTTGCCATTGCTGGATTCTGGTTTCGATTTCTGTGTCTTGCAGTTAAAAGCGGCAAATAATTCTTTTGGTCACGGCCGTAGTACATTACAATGCTTCACTGAGAAAACATTCAAGCTAGGTTTTGGTATGCAATGGTGGACAGTTCCTTGTTAGTAATAATTTATAAAAACCACTATATTGAGGATTTAGTTGTTAGCAGCGTCTATAAATACTCACAACTAAAAAGTAAATGTAGAAGTGTATATATATATATATATATATATATATATATATATATATATATATATATATATTTAAAATTCGAGTTAAATTTCAAAATCCTCGAGAAACAGCAGAATTTGGTCTGTTGATGAGATCACCGATGCAAACTGCAAACACTTGACATTTTCGGACACGGAGTTCCTGGACATATTTTTAGTGCATTCTACTATATTACGCCCTAAAATTCCATGTTCTTAGGAACAAGTCCCCAGTTTAAACATCGGTCATGGATTTCCTGAAATAGTCTCAACCCGAAGATCCGAATGGATAACTATTTTATCTCCAGAAAATTTTACCTCAATGGAATCCATGCCCGCATTTCTTTATGGTTGTATATTAACAGTGAAAGATCGTTACTCTTTCGACCAAGGTATCTCTTTTAGTTTCGGTTATAGATTCCTAAATTAGTCCCCGTCCGGAGATCTGAATAGGTAACTATTTTATCTCGGGATAATTTTATCTCACTGGAATCCAAGCCCGCGTTGCTTTACGGTTGGATAGTGAAATATCGTCAATCTTTCGACAAAGTTACATCTTTCTTATTATTGCTCTTGATATGCCAGGGACAGTTCTACCGCCGCCATAGGTCGTAGAATCGTTGAGAGCTTGGAAGCTCCTCCACCATGAACAATGTCAGTGCCATCGCAGGAGCAAAACACCAAGAGAGAAAATAATTAACAAATATTGTCAATTCTTTATCATCATCTTGCTATGTATTAGGCTTGGTGGCCGGCTACGGTCTTATGCCGTCAATTCTTTATAGGTATTTTAAATACAGATATTGGGGATTACGTATCAGGAGTCCACCTATTTAAATTGAAATAAAAAATATAAATTGTTACAGTATATAAATAATTACTTACTTACTTACTCACTGGCACTATCGAACCCGTAGGTTCATGGCCGCGCGGACATAAGCTCTCCATACATCCCTATCCTGAGTTAATGCTTTCCAATCATTTCCTGTATAATCTACTTCCCTCAAATCATAGTTAATGTTATTCTCCCACCTCATTCTTGGTCTACCAACTGGGCGTTTTCCCTCTGGCCTTTCTACAAGACGCTTCCATGCAAGTCTTTCATTCCCCATACGCGCAACATGTCCTGCCCATCGCAGTCTACGAGACTTAACTGTTCTTATTATATCTGGCTTCCTATAAAGACTATGTAGTTCATTGTTATGTAAGTCTTCTCCATTCACCTGCCTGTTCATTTCTCTTTGGTCGAAAAATTTTCCTAGGTATTTTATACTCAAATACTTGTAATCTCCTTTCCTCCCTTAAAGTAAGAGTCCATGTTTCGCACCCATACAATATAACTGATAGAATACCGGTAATAGTTTTATATATTTTCAGTTTAACGTTTTTTTAAACGAGTTGGGACATCAAAAGTCTCTGCAATGCATAATAGCACGCATTTCCAGAATTGAGCCTATGTTTAATTTCTTTGTGCATCTCATTCCTATTTGTGATTATTGTTCCTAGGTATTTGAATTCAGCCACTTCCTCAAAATTTCCCTCATTTGTCATTAGCTGTCCATTTCCATTATATAATGAATTTCTACGTGTGACCATATATTTAGTTTTATTGATATTCACTTCCAGTCCCAATTTCTTAGTGTTACTCAATAGTGTGTGCGTGTTGGCCTTTAGTATCTCCTCGCTATCGGCCAATAGTACTACATCATCAGCATAAACTAACAGCTTATACTATCGAGTTGTAGGCCTTCCTCATCCTCTAAAGATTTGATGGCATGTTCTAGTACAAAATTAAATAGTAGAGGAGATAGTGCATCTCCTTGCTTTAACCCATTCTGGATTTCAAAAGTGTCCGAAAACTGTTTGCCTACACACCCTACTCTTTGTGCCATTTAGACACATTCGTATAAGTCTAACTTTTTTAGAATTCCGAACTCCAGCAGGATACTATATAACTCTCTCTCTTAATTGAATCGTATGCTTTCTTGACGTCTACATATGGTTGATGTACAGTACCATTATATTCCCATTTCTTTTCTAAAATCTGTCTTATACTAAAAATCTGATCTGTTGTAGACCTGTTTCTTCTAAATGCACATTGGTGATCTCCTAGTATGTCATCAATATAGGGAGTAAGTCTGCTTACTAGTACATTTGTTAGAATTTTGTACGAAGTTGAAAGTAATGAGATGCCCCTATATTTGTTGCAATCAGTTTTATCTCCTTTCTTATAAATTGGTACGATAATCGATTCTTTTTATTCATCTGGAAGAGCTTCTTTTTTCCAAATCAAACTAAGCAACCGGCTTATCTTGTCCATCAATTTTTCTCCCCCTGATTTTATCGGTTCTGCTGGGATCTCATCTAAACCTGATGCTTTATACATCTTCAATTTTTCTATCGCCATTTCAACCTCTAATGCACTTGGTTCTGCGACTAGCATTTATGCTGTCTGTATGTAAATAATTACCCGAGGAAAATATATATGTTGATTTTTTTCAAAAAAAAAATAAATAAAAGGAATCCCTTGTAATTGAATAAGAAGTTGAGGCAATTTTTAACCTAAAGCTGTATTTACTACAGAAAACATACATAAGTCACTGTTCAAACAGAATAGCCAACTTATACTTATCTTGCGCCAGATTATCCGATGAAATGTAAACTAAACTAATCTTGTCAATTTTCTCATCTTATCATGTCCATTTTTCTCACTTATCGAAATCAGATGAGTATAGAATATAATGTGATTAAAAGATTTAGTGATGAGTGAATAAATACTATAAAATACCGCAACCTGTTTGTTGACTAACATGAATCTAGCCACGTGGAACATTCAGAGATGGTGTCCTGGCATTGAATAGCCCAATAATTTTTATAGAGTCTATTACATTTTTTTCGTCAAAATATTAATATAAGTTATGATATGTTTGCGATCCCTGAATGAAGGGAGATTTGTAGTGTGTGTGTGTTTTTTTTTTGGTCTCGGAAAACATATAAATGTGTTTGGTAATTCTATACTGGGTTGATTTACGTCCATTAGTAAACTCCCTCCAGGAGACGCATTATCATACCTGCAGCATGCAAAGAAAATAAATTTCCAACCCTTTCAAATACGGTATCTTAATGTAAATACATATAAGTAGGCCTAGTATTTTTTGTTAGAAAACTGGATAGCTGCCTCTTACTGGAATGTTGTAACTAGATCTAACAAACTAACCGGAAGGTTCATGGCGCACGGACATCAATCTCCATACATTCATATCGTCCCCTGTATAATTTACTTCCCTCAAATAATAGTTAATATTATTCTCTCATTTTATTTTTGGCACCTGTAGGCTATATGTATATATCCCATACGTTCCTTGTGAATACAAAGGTACTCCTCTAACGGGAGATTTTTGACCAAGCTAATGTATTTGCTCTTATCTCCCTACATATATCAGCAAGTGGCATGTGGTCAGCCCGTTGCTTCAATTATACTCTAGCAGTAATGTAATTTATTTACTTTTTTCGAAAGGAAGGACATACATTTTAATTTTCATTGCGCACGGACCTGTTTGGCATACGTGCATATTTTGTTTCATGAATAAAATAAAAAATACATAGGAATATGTAAACAAAAATATACATGGCTACACGCCTACACTCAAACTTAAAGAAGGCATAAAAACAGTGAATATATGTAAGTCTACAGTACATACACAATAATGTATATCTACACTCATACATAAAAAGACCATGTGTATAGATATAAACAAAATCTCATTTTGTATAATAATAATAATAATAATAATAATAATAATAATAATAATAATAATAATAATAATAATAATAATAATAATAATAATAATAATAATAATAATAATCATAATAATAAAAACTTAGCTACAAAACAGATTAAAAAAATATATCCCATTCACACACTCATACACATACCACCCCTACCCCCCGCACAGAGCAAATGCATTAAAAGACTATTCAACTAAGATTACTTATTATGTAAAACAATTGAAGATTGGAAACAAATAGCATATTCAAGTTATTATTAAAAATACACTTTTCCTCATTTATCTCAAATTTTGCTATTTCTCAATTTCTTTATTGTGCCCAAAATTTTTGCTTGTGTTCACTTCATTCTCTACCCGACTACGACCCGACTTGAGAAATCTCTCCGGCAACAACGTAATTTAGTAGGCAATCAATGTATTACTTGGATGGGGAAGGCCGGTTAAATTTTGCTCACAGGCTCCAATTTAGACTTGAGGTTATTTCACGAGCCCGAAAATCTTCAGACTCGGGACCCACGGCTTAAAGTCCCTCCCGAAGGACTTGTCCCATGGATTCTGACCGGGTTCGAACTCGCTACTCTCGGGACTAGAGGCAAGGAACATAACTACTAGACCACCATGATCATTGCTTGCTCTGCTATTGAGCACTTTCCCTGTGACTTCTGCAAGAAGTGTCCATGCCTCTTATTATATTTTCTATTTAATCCACATATCCAGCTCACAGTCTCAGGTACAGCCTTCGAAATAATTGATGACGCACAGGTAATGTTTAAGTTTCAGAACGAAGCCACTGCGCATAATCAGAGTTCAGCTATTTGGTTCACAAGTATACAACTGCTTGAGAAACTAAATCCGTTCTATTTCATTGTGTGTCGTTTAATGGAAAACAATTTCGTATAAATAAGCAGTGTGGTAAATACTGAAAATAAAACAAAGCAAAAGAAATGAAACAAAATAAAGAAAATTAAGAGAGAGAGAGAGGGGGAGACAGGGGGGGAGAGAGAGAGAGAGAGAGAGTGTGAGAGTGTGAGAGAGTGAGAGAGAGAGAGAGAGTGAGAGAGAGACAGAGAGACAGAGTGACAGAGTGAGAGAGAGACAGAGTGAGAGAGAGACAGAGTGACAGAGTGAGAGAGAGACAGAGAGAGAGACAGACAGAGAGAGAGAGAGACAGAGAGAGAGACAGAGAGAGAGAGAGTGCGAGAGAGTGTGAGAGTGAGTGAGAGAGTGAGTGAGAGAGTGAGTGAGAGTGAGTGAAGTGAGAGAGAGTGAGAGATGAGAGAGTGAGAGTGAGAGAGGAGAGAAGAGAGAGGAGAG